>BKCP01006848.1:2101864-2140941 GCA_008636005.1 Striga asiatica | reverse complement strand
GTGCATTCGTGAGCATAAAAAAAAATTAGCTTATATCATAATCATCAGGACAAATTGTGAAAGGCTTGATGCCATAAAAGAGAAGCTGAGGTCCATGAGCGGCAGATGGAGGGTCATGAACGATCGCTATCGAAGGAAGTCGCCGAACGGAGGGAAAAGATGCTGCTCCAAATGATAGCCGGACGCACGAGAAAGTGCGATTCAAATTCGTCGAGGAGGAAAAGCTACCAAAAAGATGGAGCGACGCAACCCAAATTTACTCCCCGTGCTTCCAGTGCTCTTGTTTTGAAGTTTTTTGCCGAGTACGGAATAGATTCCGACCTCGGGTCGTGTCTCTTGAGTAAGGTTGTTCGGACACGGATTCAAGAAGCAATTGACTAATACACAGAAATAAAATAAAAGTCCCTCACACTTTACTCGCAATTTGGGGTTTGAATGAAGCTAAAGAACACAATTTTAAACTAAAACGAAAGCAACATGGAAACTTTAACAAGCAAGACTCGGACTTTATCGCAAGCAAGATCTCTAATTGCAATAAAAAAGAAAATAGAGAGACAAAAACAAGTTACCCTAAGACCCGAGCTGGAAAGAAGACACCTAATAGGTTCGGAAACATATAATCAAGTAATCGCCACAAGTGAGTCAACTAATCGAGTACTCAATTAATTCTTGCTCACACAATCAACAACAAAATCATATATACATTAATTAATTAATTAATAATTTTATTTTCTAGTTAATATTAATAAATAAGTTTATACTTATTATAATTTATATATTCTATATAAACAGTATGGATGCGAAATCGAAGCTTATCAAACGACGGTTAGTTTGATGTATTATATATCTAAAACTGATAAAAACTACAAAAGTTATTAACTTTTAAAATATATTTACATTTCAATGGTTATAATAGGAAATGATATTAAAATGCAATCAATATATCTAAAATGGTCATAAGTAATCAATATATTTATGGATAATCTGAACTAATTATTTTTAGATTGGAAGTAAATTAAAATATATCCAAGCCAAATAATGAAGTATGAAATTTTGCCCCATAAGATCTCGAAGCATGCGAGCCATCCACTCAAGTTCAACACATTCGGTAATTATATATAAAGGGGACACTATTTTCTAATGCAATTTTATTAAAAAAATTAAATAATTTTAATGGCATGAAGAATCCCAAAATGCGTAAAAAAAATTTATAATAATAATGTAGTATTTTGTTAAGCAATTAATTGGTCACGATTAGTGCTATTAAATTAAAGAAGTCTTTGCTCGGCTCGCCTCGTTTGATTAAAGCTCATTTGATTAAACGATTCATTAAGGTTTGAAAGAGAATTTTTATATATTTTTCTATAATCTCGTTAAAACTCGAGATGAGCTTGAACTCTGCTGGTTATGAGTGGTAAACGAGACGAGCTTGAACCCTATTTCAGGCTCGTTTATCTAACGAGCCGAGTTTGGCTCGGCTCGTTAAGGGCTTGAGTACAAGCTCGAACACCCTAAGCTCGAGCTCGTCTCGACTGGTTTCTATATGACGATTCTTTGAATAATACAACTGAATTGCATCACTTATTTTCAATATTAATAAATGTTTTGTTTTTAGTAAAAAAATGGTACTTGATGAAAAACATTTAATAAAAATGTGTAATTAACAGGTATAAATCAACAAACTACGGATTCCTTGTAACTCAGTCCAAATGAAATTCGAGTTGAGCGCTTACTCCATTTGCTTGCAAGTTGCAACCCATCCGCTGACATTACATATATAAGATTCCTTTCATTTGACATTTTGACTATGAAACGCGCATGTCTACATATTTCTGGGTCAAGCGAATTCTGCTTCTTTAAACTTGAATAATTAGTTAGAGTATATTTAATTTGTCCACTACCGAAATTAATTAGAACTGATCAAAATTATTCCATAACCATAACAATATCATCTTCAGTAATAATTACAGATACTCGTATTCCATGCGTCCACTTCGTCGGTAAGACGTTCCTCCACCTAGAGACGGATCTAGCAAATATAATGAGTGGGAGCCTAATTATTTAATGAAAAAGTATATAAATATTTTAACAAAAAGTAGAAATTAAAGTAGACATTAAAAAACGTAACTTCATAGTCGTTCTTAGAAGTTTTCATGACCTGATATGGCTCTATAATAGCATCATTATCAATTTTCAAGAAGGTTTCTTTTCTACATAAACTATCAGTCTATAATTTAACCAATCATCACTCATTCGATTGCTCAATATATTCTTAATAATATTCATTGCGGATTATACTCTCCACGCTAGCTGCTGACGGGACTTTTTTTTAGACAATTTCACAAGCACTTTGTTGACGGGCCTTCTCTGAAAATTTCTCTCCATATCTAATATATGAAAATAATGTTGTAAATTTACAATAAGCAAAATTATTTATTCTGACATATAACACTTTAAGAGCTATAAACACCTAAAAATTATTTGAATTTGCAATTTTACATAAAAAGAATATATTTACCAATACCAAAAAGATAAAGAAGAGTAATTTTAACATCCACCGAAATAAAGAAGAGTAATTTTTATCTCTTACAAGTCGCTTTCCCGAACACTTGGACAAAAAATTGATAGACCCTTTCTCTCTCTCCCCCTCCCCCCCCCCATCTTTTCCCCTTTTTTTTTCTTTTCCTCTTTTCGTCCGTGTCTAAGGGTGACACGTGAGAAATCTTGTATTATTTTGGGGTTTAATTTATATATTGGAGTATTTGATTTTAGTATATTATACAAGTTTTCTCACGTATTTTATTTTGTGAACGGACATACACCAATAGTCGAAATTTGTGTTTATTTTGCAGGTTTAGCCTTTTTTATATTATGCCCAATGATGACTTGGCATTGGTGAGGTGGCAAATTAATATGCAAGGATGTGGTTTATAATTTTACATGGCCAAAACACATGCAGCAAGACTCAATTTTAAAGAAGTGGACTTTTAAATTAATGTTTATCATTTCGTTGGCGGATGGCTGAGACTTAGGGAAATTCAATTTCCTTTGGACTCTGGTGAGTGGCTGAGGGAAGAGAATTAGAATTTGGTTGGACTCTTGTGGAGTTGACGTGGATTACTTTGGAAATTAAAAGAAAATTATTCATTCATCTGGTTGGGACCTTTCATACGCAGACAGAAAGAGAGCAATTAAGGAGAAGAAAGATTCAGCCTATTTGCTGGAGAATTCAGTCGTGGATCATTTGAACTGAGGGAGTTTGGTTTATTTAGTTTTATTTTGCTTTGGTTTATTTTGATTGAACAATATGGAATATTATTTTTATTTTTATTATTTGGCTATGTATAGCTAAACACTATTTTAGTTCTAGGGACGTTGAACCCTCGATAACTATGTTCGATTAATGCAATTTATTTCATTTTCACTTGTCGTATAAAATTGTTTGTGTTATTCTAGTTTCACGTCATAATGTGTGATTTTTAATTTAGTTTGATCACCTAAGTTAGGAATTGCATGTTAATTGCTAGAGTTGAGGCTTCGATCCGTAATTGTCGTAGTTTTTAATTCAATTGTAGCAACTAACAGTCGTGCATTGTTAGGGATAACACAACATAAGTTACATGAACCGAGCTTATGTGTTTGTGGCTTAGATCGGTCAATTTTCCTAGATTTTAATGCGATTAGTGAATTAAATTAGGAGAGCTTATTCCGTGTTATTCGCTAGTTAGAATTAATTGAAGAGCCTATTTCGATTAAGTATAAATTAAGGAAAAATTCGGGTAGCAGAGCTTATTGCTATTTAGGATCAGTAGTTTTAGAAGACGAGTGAAATTTGATAAAAACATTAGTTGGACTAGTTATTCGAGGGTGTAGACCAACCTAGAACCGATTCCATTCTCATATTCACTAGATTATTAGTTATTTTCGGTTCCATCATCTTTGGCATCTAATTCAATTATTTTTAGTTCTAGTTTATTTTTTTGTTTTGCTAGTAGTTTCGTAATAAATCAAATCTCCCCAATAAAATCACGGTTTATACCACACTTCATGTGGGATCGACCCTTGCTCGCCACTACTACTAGGTAGTAGTGGTTAGACGAGGAGAATTTATAAATTTAAATTTTCCATGTAACGACGCGCTCTCATATTTTGGCGCCGTTGCCGGAGAGTGGCGTGAGATAAATAGTGATTTTATTTGTGTTAATTAGTTTATTTTGTGTCAGTTTTTCAGGTTTTCGGTTGAATTTTTGGTGTTAATTTTCGTTGCTATTCTGTTACCACCCCTGGTGAAAACAGAAAATACGTCGGGTTTTTACGTCAAATTATTCCGAATTTTATCACGTTTGAGCTAAAAAAAAAAAGTCGACGATGAAGATCGCCATGTCTAGACAGAAATTATTAAAGCACTCTTAAATGGTTATAGTTTATACAAAAAAAATATATAAATAGAAAAATCGATCGGGAAATTGCAGTGAAGCTTCTATACATGTTTCCTAGTTCGGTGGAAAGAAATCATATGAAACTAAATGATATAATTCATAATCAAACAATAACCACGAAAGGAACCAATTCAAAATAATATGTGCTTATTTCGTAAGACAGGGGCGGTACCGTAATTACTTGGTTTGTTGCGTTCACACTTAAAGAGTTGGTTAATTACGGTACCGCCCCTAGTGTGAACACTCGCAGTATAACTTCAACCTCGTCCTGCTTGAATAAGGAGACAAATTAACTAAATTTGAGTTTGATTCAATATACCGCAATCGCACCGACATGTGCAGGGCTTTCGTTGTCAGATTCAGAAGGCCCAAAGCGCACCAATTTGTTCTACAATTGAGATCTTCCAACATGCTTCAATGGTTGTTTTGACCCGTATGAATTGAGTCTAGACACAAACACAACAAAAAATGGAGATTCAGAATAATGAAGTAGAAAAAAAATTTTTCTTGAGGACCTTTTTATTTTTCGTCGGCGTATCTAACGGGTAGATGGAAAATCCCATCATGCAAACAAAGACTTTTTACCAGCTTCGATTATCTATTTTCCAGTAGGGTGGCGCTTGACAAAGCTCAACAACCCAATTTTCCTGAAAAAATCCCCAACAACAAACCCAAAAAAAAAAGCAAAAGACAAAAATCTCGTAAAAATAAAATAAATCTCACCAAATTAGCAAACGGACGTCCCTCACCATTGTCGTCTCCCTCCTTCTATTCATCCCCTCAACCGTTGGATCCGCTGTTTCTACGGACCTCCGAACAAAAAAAAATCTCAAGATCTGGACCTGAATTGAAGCATAAACCCGGGGCTTTCATCTCCGACGAAGCCAAATTCTGCCATCACGGAACCGAATATCTCGACACTGGTCTTCAGGGACATGTCGAAGGGGAGGCAGAGTTCTTTCGGCCTGTAGCTAAACATAAACAGCGAGCAAGACCCTAGCCCGACTTCGAAGTTGATGGAGAGCTCGTTGGGATCGCCGCCGGCTATCTTAGTGAAGAAGAAGGAGAATTATTGATGAATTGGGGTTTCAGATTCTTTCAAGACGTGGGATTTTCTCTCAAGCAAATCGAAGCGAAAGATCGTCGAAGGAGAAGGGGGATTTTGGACAAATTAGGTTTATGGTTCTTTCACGATATGAGATTTTTTCTCGAGCGAATAAGCAAAACTTATGGAATAAGTGGAGGACTATACGGGATTTTCTGGAGCCAAACATGTAGATATTTTAGGTAATTGGTATTTTGAATGAATAAATCCCTACATATAAGGATTTTGTTTCTTCAAACATGAGAAGTGCAAGTCCAACATAATTTCTTGTTGAATCTTCATACAAATCTATTGATCATAAATAATTAAATATTTCCAAAATGAATTTGTTAAACACGTGAGCATTCAAAATTTAAAATTCCAATTGATTTTCATTTGGGTAAGTCAAAGTTTTGACTCAATTATTTTAGGTGTCTAAAAAAAAATTTAACATCAACCTTTTTAGATATAAGAGCATCTCCAATGCTCAACTTTCAACATTAATTAACTTTGAACACATGTCAATCAATGAATTAATGTTTAATCTACATGAACTGAATGTTAAAAGAATAGGACTTTCATTTGAATTGTTGCCTCCAATGCATCCATTCAACAACCATACGATTTGTATATGTGGATGTATTCAATTATTAATAAAATCAAAGAGTATATTAGAAAAAAACCACAAATTCCAATAATTATATGCATGATGTTATTTTTTGTTGATTCAGTTAATTTTTAATTATATCATCAAATTTATAAAATTATTATTTATTCAATAATTTCTCAGTTACAATATGTATAACCACACAATAAATATTTTTTTAATCGGTTCAAAATAAAATAAAAAAATATTAAAATTGCAATAACTCAACAAACAAATATCATGAACATAATATTTTACTTTTCAGGACATTATTATTGATAACTTTTTTAAATTTTAATAATTATACTGTATTCAAATAAATTCTCAAATGTTTTCTTGGATAAATGTAAGGGTGATATTTTTCCAAGTTTTTGAAAAGCTCAAAATTTGTGTCAAATAATTATCCAAATGTTGAGTCATCATGTTAGAAAGAATGTGAGAAATTAGAAAGTGAGCTTCACAATGTTAACATTAATTATTTACACATAAGCATGAAAGGACCCATAATCTAATGCATTGGAGGATAAAGTATTCACACACTTTCTATCTAGATGAGGTGGATAACTTTTTACTCTTTCAAAAGAATGCATTAGAGATGCTCTAAGTACGTAGCCCGTGCGATGCACGGGGCTATAATTATAAATTGTTTGTATAAAAACAATGAAATATTAATTAGTATAAAAATAAATATTAATATTATTTTTTTCTTTTATTTTATGATATATAATAATTTTTTTTTTTCCCGAAACGATAGAGGTACTATATTAATAAAAACCGCACAAAGTGCGAAGAGAAAGCAGCCAAAGGCTGAATAGTACAACCAAAGACTAGAAAACTGGGAGGCAGATCCAGAGATCGCCTAGAGCCGACCCCAATACTCGGGAAACACACAAAAAAGCAACCACACTAAACCAACTACACAAACGGAACTAAACAAGACCCCAACAGAGTAATACCCGAATGTCGGATCTCAACAGGATAATAAATTTGACATCCGGGCGCACAGAGGCCAAACGGCCCAAACCAAAAACACAAACCTAAACACATGACACGAACACAAAGAACAACCAAAATAAAAAACCTAATCTGAAGGCACACAAAGCCCTTCCCCAACGAGAAACCGGACCTCGCACAAGGCACCAACGAAATCAAGAGCAATCACCCAATAGCTTGACGCGAAAGTCGAAACACCACTCCCGCCACTGCCTAAAGCCTAGCAAAGGAAGAGTCCCAAGCCTCGAACCACTCCACAGATGAAGCCGACCCACAGCCCGAGGAGGATCGACCAGCCCCACCACACAGACCCGCTTCCCGTGACCCGACCAAACACTATTGGTCAGAATCCGGGCCTGTTGGGCATCCAACTCCACAAAACCAGCAAATTGGACACAGGGGTACGAACCAACCCACCTTCACCCCGGCCGACGCGACTCATACAAGCCGAGATGCCAAGGTCGCGCCCAGCCCAAACCACAATCGCCACCTCCTTGAAACAACCCGCCACTAACCTGTAGCGCAACGCACAAGCTCCCACCGGTGACCGAGCAGAGAAGAAGCCAACCGACGGCCAGCCACCATAGCCTCTACATGGAAAACCGGACGACGGAACTACGACCTGCGGGAAGGAAGCGGCGAGACCTGCCGACGGTTTGGGAGAAACACCATCGGCGCAGAAGCACCGGCAAGCGAAAAATTGGAGCGGGAAAGCGAAGCTGAAGGTCATCCGCCGGCGAAAGGGCCGGCTAATCGCCGGGGAAGGCACGCGATTGACAAATTTTGACGAGCAGCGACTAGGGTTTTTGGGAGAGAAATTGGGAGAGAAATTGATATATAATAATTTAATATATGATTTATCTGTTTATTTCATTCGTTATAAAATAGTTGTCATTTTAGAGTTCTTGTTTATAATTAAGGACAATAAAAATTTAACATATTTAATCATTATCAATAAATATTATTTACAAAATCTCTCTCTCTCTCTCTCTTCTCTTACCAGTACCTTATTACAATATATTATGTCGATTTCTAAATAAGTAATGGTAAAGTTGAAAAGTTGTGTCAAATATTATATAACCAACAATTATTTGAAAAAGAATATCATATATATTATTCTGAAAGTTAAAAAAATTATTAATTTTTAATTACGTCATAAACCTAATTACATGGTTTACAACATTGATAGCACTTTATTTATATCGAAAGTCGTTCTATTAACCTAATTACACAATTTACAACATGTAGGTATAATTTGATTTTCATTTTATTATTTATAAATATTAAAATAATTATATTAACCTAATTACACGATTTACAACATGTATACGATTTACAACATGTAGGTATAATTTGATTTTTATTTTATTATTTATAAATATTAAAATAATTTTAAAAAAATTTGTACACCACAAATGATTTAAAATTTCCTAAACAAATGCACAATCACGTGAAGAAAGGATCTCATGTAAAATTTGAAATTCAATTCGAATTTCTACTATAACATTAAAAAATTGATTCGAATTTCTAGCTGGATTTCCAAATTAATGTGTGGATCATAAATGATTTTAAATCTTCAAATCCAATTTTTTAAGCAAGTGATCACAAAATATAAACTTCCAACAATATTTCTTTGGTAAATCAAACATTTGATTCATTTTTTTAGCTTTTCCACAATTGATTTTAGCATCAATCTCTTTCAATATATATAGATATAAATTCCAATCTACAGTAGGTAATTAGTATTTTTGGCCGAAAATACTTTCTAAAATTAAATTAACATTATTCTTATTATTCATAGATAGATGTTGGAATAAGATTTTATGTTTAACTAAATTCCGTGTTGAAAGAATGGCCGAGTGTTTGTGATATTCGAATATTTGTGATTCTACATTTCAAGTATCTTTTCAATATCGGTAAGATAACTATTGTTAGAATAAATGGAGATTCTTGAATATCTACAAATCTTGTAAATCCAGTAACTACTGATATCATAATGATTTAATCCCTTAATATAGTTGCATTATGCTAATGACAAAACGGGTAGAAAAATTAATTACTTTATTGATTTTTTATGATATTAAGATCTATTAAAATAAAATGAAATATTATTTCTTAAAATGAAAAAATAAATCTACAAATCTATCTTTAATATTGACACTTAAATTTGTTCTTCTAATCTAATTTGCGTATTGGAAATTGGCTGATTAAAAAAGATTTGTAATGTTTACAAAATGGCTGATGTCTATCACAATTTTCACCGATTTGTTACCTTATATGCAATTTTAATGGATTCACGTGACATTACAAAATTTAAATGTAGTCTATACTTATATTAAAGGGGTACTATTTACCAAATTAAGTAACCAGAAAAGTCAACAGCATTTATTGCATTACTATTTCCGTATTGTATTATATAAAAGGATATTCTATTTACTACATTTACTATCCAGAAAAGTCAACTGCATTAAATGTCATTGCTATTTTGGTATTATAATATTTTATTTATTTAATTAATTTATTTATTTGTTTTATTTTAAAAAGATAAGTATAATAAAAAAATCAAATACCAAATAAAAATGTACGCTTTGACTTATTTGATTATACCAAATATATTCCTATTTAGTATATACATTAAATACTTACTAAAGTATTTATTTATTTTATTTGTCAAAGTTAAGTATAGATTTGTTTATATTATCAAACCATAACAAAATATTAAATCCATATTGTGAAAAAAAAATATATAATTTTATAACAATTCTACTAAACTATTTAACAATATTCCTTTTTTATTATATAGTAAAATAATAATTAAATATTATATGGTGAACAACAATAAGTAAAACTGTTACTTTCTCTTATATCAAGGGATAAATTTATATGCTAAAATTAAATTTTTATTAGTATAAATATTTTAGTGAGATAATATATTAATTATTTTACAAGTTAGCCCTAACATGCTCATATTTAATGTTTTAAAAGATATAGAAAAAAAACTTATAATAACTCTATTGTTTTCTAGACTTAAACGTTGATTAAAAGAGGTAAAAAATCCTAACTTTTTAGACTTAAACGTTGATTAACACCATAGATTGAGAGTTTATATTTAGTAAAATTTCTAATTGTAATAAAAAAAATAATTTTTGCTATATTTTAGAATATCTTTAAATTCATTATAAAAAAAAGAAAAAAAAAAACTACAATGAAAAAAACAAGTCAGCTATATATCGATTTGTTGTACTCCTCAAATCACATTCACAATTTGGCTACAAGGAAAGGAAACTCATTGATTAAAATATTACTTTGTCAGTAGTCTTAGTGTACAAGAGACTTTAAGACTCCACTTGAATATTATAAAATTTTTATTGAACATTGTACGATTTCTTGTGTATTATAAACTTTTATTGAATATTGCATCTTATAACATAATATTCTCCAAATAAATATATCTCGTGCTTCGTACTATATATATGCCGTACATTTTTCTTTATTCATGTATATAATTATAAGCCTGGATAAATAGCCTTAAAATTGTGCACCTCGTGCATCACACGGGCTTTGTACTAATTTATAATTAACAAAACACTTCTTTCATAATATCTATCATTCGGTATTTGAGATTCTTTATATCTAATATATCATTATTTTTGCTTAAGATATTTATCAAATATTTATTTTTCTAAATGTATATTTAAAGTTAAAATTATTGCTCTAAGATCTGTAAAAATTCGTGGACATTGTATAAAAAATATAGGTTATTATTTCTTCAAATTTTTGTGTGAAATTATTGGTTCAGATTTTGTGTGGAGATCACCTCGTTGTATAAAGAATATAGATTATTATTGGTTCAAATTTTTGAGTGGAAATCACATCCCAAACAACCGGTCTTTCCTAAAAAAAAGGATATGTAATTGGTATATAAAAGTGATTTGAATATATTAAAAAAAATACTAACGAATTTTTCCACTTAATTATCACATGTGATCTTCAACAAATTACCTAGATTAGTAAGTCAAACATTTGACTCATTTATTTTAGCTTTACATAAATGAATTTACCATCAACCTTTTTCAATATATATGGATTTACGAAAGATAAGATTGAATCATTCCAATAAGTTTAATTGTAAAATATACTTTCACTATGTTCATCCAATATTTACAGGGATTACTAATGGTCAAATTATATAATATCTGACGAAATCTACTTTGATTTTATTTAGCAGTTAAATCGATGAGTCAATTCTCTATAAAAATCCAGTCACGCTTTCATTTAAGAACTTCAATGAATAAACATTCTCATCTAATGAATTAACTACATATTGTTCACACATTTTTTTTTACAATCTACATACTTTCCATCATTCCATGTGATGTTTTTAACAATTTTTTGAGGTATTTGTGCATTTTTTGAGTTATTTTTTTAGAGGTCTCTAACTTTGATGTTTTGAATAGGAAAACTGCTTGATGCATTAATTGAATTGATTTGGAGAAAATATTTCGCTGAAGAGGTTGGGTATTAGCATTCGCATTTCATCTTTGATTTCTTCATAGTTTAAATCAAATTGTGTAAAAATTTATTTTTCAGCAGACTAAAAAATCGATTTCCTGGATTAGAGATCGAATTCGATTTGATATCCCAAACATTGATATGCTCATATGACTTTGTGAATTGTTGTGCGCCAACAGTTTGAACCATAAATACGTTGAAATTGTCGCGAAACCAATTCTCATCGCTTTAACTTGGACGATAATCTGTGTATTTAGTATCAAATTATAGGTATTTATTTTGGATAAAGTAAAAAATATTCTACTACTTAACTATTTGATCTTACTTTAATATTTGGTAAGTAGATAATATTGTAGATAGACTAGACTAGCTAATGAAGGGAAGAGAGAGAATTCTTACCATTTTTAAATTATTTAATTATTTGATCTTACTTTAATATTTGGTAAGTAGATAATATTGTAGATAGATTAGACTATATTGCGTATTAGAGATGATTTTTTAATTTCATAGTTGTGAACTTAACATTTTTCCGACATGGTTCACACTCTATTTAATTGATTGGAGCATTGGAGATGCTCTAACTAACAATCACTTCAAATATCTCTCTCCTACTTTTACATCAAATAAATTTTAATTCTTTTATTTTAAATATTATTTTATTATACCCACTAAAAACTAACCATACCATCTTTTTCAAAATTAACCAAACCAAATTAAAAAATCCACATAAAACTAATTTTTTTTATAAACAAACATGCTCTTAGTTTGTAGGGAGGATAGTATGCCTAAAGCAAAAAATGTTGTCTACAAGAAGACTTTAATAATATATAATATTAATTTTTTTGTGTAATTATTTAATTTTCTTTATTCACAAATATAATAATAAGGCTGAATAAATAACCTTAAAATTATTCACTCCGTGCATCGCACGAGCTCTACACTAATAAGAAATGATATTAAAATGCAATTAATACATGTAACATGACCATAAATAATCAACATATTTATGGAATATCCGAACCTAATTATTTTGGATTGGACTTAAATTAAAATTTACTCAAATCTAATAAGGAAACATGTAATTTTGCCGCATAGGATTCCGAAGCATGCGAGCATGCCACTTAGGCTCAGCATGTTCTGAATTAATATATAGGGGGACAAAAATTTTATAGAGTCATCGGATTATTTTCTTATGGAGTCATCCACCACTTAATGTATTTACACCTGTCCAAATTGAATTTATTATAGGACACGTGTCAACACACCATTGGTGAATAACTGTGGATGGTTCCATAAATCGAGTCATCTGATGACTCCATACCAAAAACTGATAGGGGGATTTTGAAAAAAGAAAAAAGTCGGTGCTGCTCTGCTCATCAAGAAACTGACTGAAAAAAAAAGCAGAAAAGTAAATATAAAATAATATACATATATAATCCCGCAGTTAATATCACAATTTGAAAAAGGGAAAAAATTCTCTCCAATGAGAGCTCAACATTCTCTCCAATGGAGTGAAACCCTTTATTCCTTTTGATGAAGGCATTAACAGTCGAGCAGGTAGTAGGTAAAGCAATTTAATCGTCTATTCCTTTTCAATTTAGGTGGCTTCTTCTTTATTCCGTGGCGATCTAGGTTTTTTGTTTTCCCATTTCCCATTTCTCCCCTTTTTTTCTATTTCCTTTTCTTCACCAGTAGCTTCTCGAAGCTTTTTTCACTTGCTTGTGCAGATTCTTGCTGTCCTAAGAATTCTCATCCTCAATCCATACCATGGAGAATATCGAACACCAACTACGAGCTTTCTCTCTATCGTCGAAAGAAGCAAACATAATTCCTCTGCTGGATGACGACATCAAACTCAGTGAAGATGAGTGTAACAGAAGCCTTTTTGGCAAGATAATCGGTGACAGAAAGGCGGGCTTATTCGGGCTTAAGCGTACTATCTCTCGAATCTGGAACATAAGGAATCCCCTCACTGTTCGAGAATTGGGACACAACTTTTTCCAATTCCTGTTTGAAGATCTTGCAGATAAAGAAAAGGTTCTAGCCGGCAAAAATTGGTCCTACGAAAATCAATATCTCCTTCTCAGAGAATGGGCTGAGGACATAACAGCTAATCACTCATCCTTCAACGAAATGGACATCTGGGTTCAAGTCGAGGATGTTCCCCTAAATTGGCTCAGTATAGAGGTGGGACTCAAAATCGGAAAAGTGTTCAAAAAAGTGAAGGACGTGGTTATCGGAAATTCCAGCTCTCACTCAGGCAGATGCATTAAACTTCTAGTGACTCTCAACCTAGAGGAACCAGTTCTGAGATGCTCAACTATCATGCTCAAAGACAAAATCCAGCAAGTTAATTTCAAGTACGAGAAACTAATTAATCTATGCTACTACTGTGGCATGATTGGCCACCTTGACCGTTCCTGCAAATCCAGAGCTAAAGACATTGAACAAGGTAATCCTCAAACGGGTCAGTTCGGCGATTGGCTTAAAACCTCTGAATCCCCTATTATCAGATCTAAAACTGCCCCTTCACCAGAACCTACTGAGAATACTTACCATACTCACTCCCCATCACCACATAACTCAAACACCCTCTCTCCTGCTTCTTGTAGTGCCTCTAAAGCTTCTATTAGTGGGCACCATCTAAATAACTCCAATCCCTCTCTATCTAAAATCCCAGAAACAGCCACCCCTTCTCCTCCACTTCCGAAGAAACTCCCCCTTTCTGTCCCTGTTATCCCAGACCATCTCGATCACCCGGTCATCACCTCATCTCTCCTTCTCTCCAATCAAGACGATGACCTGCAACCACCAGTTCCCACACCACCTCTTTTCATCACCAACCATAATTCAGACCTAAACCCGCCAGTTTCCACACCAACCCTCCTCCTCACTAATCAAGAGACAACCTTTCTCTTACCTGCCTCCCCCAACCAGTTAACCACCAACATGAATCTTGAACACCTCCCCCTGATATCCCTTGTGGCAGAATCTAGTAATGGGAAGCAACAGAAAAAATGGGTGAGGAAAACCAAATCTCCTCAACAGTCCAACCCTCAATCAACAGCAACCCTCAAATTAAGAGGACCTCGAGCAAATAAAAGGGGAAGACTCCTCTCAGAAAGCACTGAAGCATCTATCCCTCATCAAGAAGCCATCACTCATAGCCAGAAAAAGCAAAAGCGCATTAAAGCCAATGAAGAAGAAAAACAGGTGGAGGCAGCCAGCCTAGAGTGGCTCCCAACCCCCAAATGAAGACATGGGTGTGGAACTGTAGAGGTCTGGGAGGACCCTCTACGGTTTCCCAACTCAAGGAGGCTTTAAAGCTCCACCTCCCCTGGTTTGCTTTTGTTAATGAGACTAGGCAAACTAGTCATTTTGTTCTCTCTGTCTGTAGAAAATTGGGCTATGAAAGCAGGAACCTGATTGTTGATCCCATTGGTAAAAGTGGAGGACTTCTCCTTCTATGGGATAAGGACATCACCATCCACAAATCTGTTACCAGCAAGTTCTGTATGGAAATAGAATTCAGCCATGTTTTGAACTCAAACAAATACTGGATTATTTTTGTTTACCTAAGCACAGACCCTCGAGAAAGAGAAGCCCAAAGAAATTACTTGGAACAAGCTAAGTGCAACTGGGGAACTACATGGCTAATTGGAGGAGATTGGAACGACATATGCAGTAATGAAGAGAAACAAGGGGGCAGGACAAGGTCAAATGCTAGCTTCTGGGGCTTCAAAAACTTCATAGCCAACATGTGCATGCAAGAGATTCCAATGACCGGACACCCTTTTACCTGGTGGAATTGCAGAATGAACATTGAATGTGTGGAGGAGAAGCTTGATAAGTTCTTTGCCTCTCTGGATTGGCTCACCATATTTCCAAATGCTGTGGCAAAAAATTTCTATCAAAGCTCCTCCGACCATAGCCTTATTGCCCTCCACACTGGAAATGGCTCGTTGGCTTGAAAAAAACGGAGTTAATGATACCATCATGACGGCCTGGAGCTGGTTCCACCAGGGTAACCCCATGCTTCAATTCCAAAGGAAGATTGCAACCACCAGAGTCGCCCTCTTAAAGTGGAGTAGCCGGTTTAAATCAGAAAATGAAAAGCAGCTTCAAGTGGCCACAAAACAAATGGAAGAGCTTAGATCAATGGGAAGTAGCAGAGACTGGAGCAAGTGGAACTCACTAAAGCAAAAAATTGATCTTCTTCACAAATCCGAAGAATCTCACTGGAAACAAAAGTCAAGACTTCAGTGGCTCAAGGAAGGCGATAAAAACACTCGTTTTTTCCACGCCTACACCACACAGAGAAGGAAATCAAACGCAATCAGCAGACTAATCCGAGGAGATAACACAGTTTGCGAGACTAATGCTGCCATTGAAAATTGCATCTTTGAATTCTATAACCGGCTTTTCACCTCAGAATCCAATCAGTCAACACATATAAACCCCCTTCTGGAGTGTATTCAACCTGCCATCACCGAAAGAATGAACTCGAGACTTTTGGCAAATGTTGAAGAAGAAGAAATCAAAAGAGTTCTGGACAGCATGAATCCTAGCAAAGCTCCGGGGCATGACGGTATGTCTCCACTCTTTTTTCAAAAATTTTGGCATGTTATTAAAGATGATCTTTGTCGAGCCATTTTTAGTTTTTTCTCCTCTGGCACTATTTCTCAAACTTAGAACCATACCCTTCTTACCCTAATTCCCAAAACCCTGCACCCTTCTAGAGTTGATCACTTCCGGCCTATAAGCTTATGTTGTGTAACTTACAAGATAATTTCAAAAATTCTAGCCTCTAGACTAAAAAATTGTCTTTCAGTTTGCATCAGTGATAACCAAACGGCTTTTATACCTAATAGACAGCTTTTAGATAATGTTGTCATCGCTCAAGAAGCCATCCATTACTTGAACAGGCATAGAACAGGTTCTAATTGCTTTATGGCTATTAAGCTCGATATGGAAAAAGCTTTTGATAGAATTGAATGGTCTTGTATTAAATCCATAATGACTAGAATGGGGTTTCACCTGAAATTTATAAATTGGATTATGGCTTGTATTTCATCCTCCAGCTTTTCTTTTAATATAAATGGCCAAAAAAGAGGTTTTGTTAACCCATCTCGTGGGCTGAGACAAGGCGACCCAATGTCACCATACTTGTTTATCATTGTCTCTGAATTACTCTCATGCTTGCTGAATAACTCAATCATTCAAGGATCTTTATCTGGGCTTAAACTCTCTCAAACAAGCCCTGTTCTTTCTCACTTATTCTTTGCCGACGACACAATGATCTTTTGTCAAGCTTCCCCCCAACAAGCTCTTGAAATTCTGAACATCTTGCATAATTATCAACTTTGCTCAGGCCAGAAAATAAACCTTCCCAAATCCTCTATATTCTTTAGCAAAAACACACCCACTTCAGTTCAAATGGAGATTTGTAGATTATTTAATGGAATTCAGATAAAAGCCTCCAAAAGATACCTGGGCCTTCCCTTGGGAATTGGCCGGTCTAAAAAAGAAACCTTTAATTTTGTTATTGAAGCTGTCAAAAACAAGATTTTAAACTGGAAATGCAAGTTCTTATCCACTGCAGGGAAAGAAGTTCTCATAAAGTCGGTTCTGAGTGCATTGCCCAACTTTGTGATGTCCTGTTTTCTCCTTCCTGCTGGTGTATGCTCTGAAATTTCAAAACTGATATCCAAGTTCTGGTGGTCAAAAGGTGGTAATCAGGAAGATGGTATACATTGGAAACAGTGGAACCATCTTACTCTCTCTACAGCTCAAGGTGGCTTGGGGTTCACTGACCTCAAATTGTTCAACAAATCTTTAATTATCAAACAGCTGTGGAGAATCTACACCAAACCAACATTACTTGTGAGCAGAATTCTAAAGCAGAGGTACTTTCCTAGCAGCTCCTTCCTGGAAACTCAACCTCCTCAAAACTGCTCATGGCTTTGGAGGAGTTGGATGACAGTACGGCCACTACTGGAGCAAGGACTGTTTGTAAAGATAAAAGATGGCAAGGGCACAAAGATTTGGGATCACCCCTGGATTCCAACAATCCCTACTCACAAACCCTGCAAAAGCATTGCAACAGCTGGCTACAGGCTTTCCAGAGTCTCAGATCTTCTGCTCCCAAACTCAGATGAATGGAATGAATCCCTTCTAAAGCAACTCTTCACAGCAACTGAGTATGAGGCAATCTTAAAAATATCCACTGTGGACAGGACTCAAAAAGACAGGCCGATTTGGAATCTCAACAAAAAAGGTCACTTCTCTGTGGCATCTTCCTATGAAGCCCTCTTACACAGCAAACTCTTGAGTCTGGACCTTCCTGAATCAAGCAGCCAATCATCTTGGATCACACAGGTCAGAAACATCAGTTGGAAGCTAAAGATCAAGAAGAAAATTAAACACTTCATATGGAAGTGCTTCTCAGGGATTCTCCCTTCACAGAGAAACCTTTGCAAAAGAGGGCTGAAAATTGATAGCATTTGTAAGGCATGTGGAGAAACAGAGGAAACTTCTGAGCACATCTTTTTCAACTGCCCAAGAGCAAAAAACACCTGGAAGCATGCACCTGTTCTGTGGGCTAACTTACAACAAGATGTCCATAGCTTCAAATTTTGGTGGGCAGATGTGTGTCTGATGCATAATCACAAAGCTGCACAAGACAGGATCCAATTAACCACATATATTCTATGGTGGTTATGGAAATCTCGGAACTTGTGGGTGTTTAAAAATCAGTGGCAGCCAGAGATTGCAGTGGTTCAAGCTGCATCCTCAGAATGGCTGGAATTCTCTAATGTGGCTTAATTTGGTTTAGTTTGTTGTGTCATGCTAGCTAGGTGTTATCACAGTTGCTAGGTTGTCATTCTTTTGTCTTATGGTCTAGCCCAGGGCTCCAGTATCCTATACTGCCTAATGGCTGACTATTCGACCCTCATTCTCTTCTAGTTCTCCTCTCTTTGTGTTTAGTGTCTGTGTGGTCTGTGCCAGTTATTGGTTAGTTTCTGATGTTCAAACTTTGTACATTTCTCGGTTATTATTAATGCAATTCTTCGTTTCGAAAAAAAAAATATTAATAGATTTTGATCCATATAAATCTAATTTAAATCAAATAGCTATGAACACCGACCCGATGCTCTGATACCACTGTTGGATTTTAAACCGCTCCGACCAACAATGGCGGATAATTCCTGAGAAAGCGAGTTTGGGAGGATGATTTTGAGTCCGCCAGGTTTGTATTCTAAATTATGATTTTAGTTTAAACATGAATTCCGCCAGTTAATTTACTTTTGTTTTAGGGAGAAGAAACAGAAAATGATGTTAATCAAGGAAAAGGAAATGGCGAATAATCTGAGGAAGCGAGCTTGCGATGATGATTTTGAGTCCGTCGGGTTTGTATTCTATTTGTTATTTTAGGGAGAAGAAACGGAAAACGACGTTAATTAAGGAAAGGACAGTTGATGATGAGAGAGATACTATATTCAGGTGAGAGTTATTATGAGAAATTGGACAAATAATCGATTTATCATCTGGTTTTTATGGAATTTTGTGCAATTCTTTGAAACTGTGCTGGGAGCTTGTTCATATTTATAGCATGCCAGCTGTTTCTTTCTTTTCTGTCTTATTGTTGTGTAGTATATTTGTTGGTTTATTTGTCTGATTTTCTCTGTTTGTTAGGTTCTTTGGGCAGTTCTCTTAGTTTTTGCTTAGGTTTATGGCCTTTACTGTAGAGATATTACTAGACCTGAAGATATTACTCCCTGCTCACATTAATATGGTAGCTAACTTATGCCTTTATTGTTTGTAAGACTAGCAGCATTCTAAAAAAGAAAAGAAAGAAAAGAAAATCGAGATTTGAAGTTTTACAGCATATAAGATTGTTAGTATCTCTTCCCCAGATTGGATTTGCCAATGCTTTGGGTTCTTTTCTGAGAAAGCTGCCAGGAACTGGATTAAGCCAAAAAATAATGTGAATGATGTTAGTGAGAGCTTTGCTGGATACTTCTTCACTATAGGAGCCTGCATTTTAAAATTACAAGTGTCATAAGTCGGATAGTTTAACTTGTAATATTGGCAGCATTGGATCATGCACGTACATGCTTGAATTCAAGCTTTGTTGGTTGATTACTAGATTTGCTGCCACCAGAAATTATGCTTGTTAACTCGGGTGGTTCAGTTCGCATAGCAAAGAACCTTTTTTGAATGCTTCTTAATACCTTCAGACAAATATCTTACTACTATTCATTGTAGAGGCTCTTCAGATTAAGGAGATCCCAAGATATTAGTAAATCCTGAAGTTCGATAACCTAAGACCAATGGACAAATTCACTTGACGTGATTCACTAATATATTATGCCGTTGATGTTAAGTGTGTGGAAAAAAGTTATTACTATCAGCCCACCTGAAGGACCATCCATCCAGCCTAGGAAAAGCAGTGACCTTGGAGAAATATACAACCCCATGTCCAGTTCTGAACTTTGTTTGATGGCATGACCACACCCTCTTCAAATGAATTACTTGTCTCTGATGCCTTGTTTAGTATGGACGGACCTTTGTACAATGTAATAATTGTTGCACCTTCTACACTTTCTGGAGTCCCTAGGATTTTCGCCAATCCATCTATTCTTGCAATGTTCACTTGCTCCAGCCTGGAAAGGCGAGAAAAGGAAAAAAAAAAGAAAAAAAAAAGCACCGTATGGAATAAAGATTAGTTGCCAATGTTGTTGTTTTGAGAAAACAAGTATTTCGCTCCCTACCTTAGAGCCGAAGCCATAATGAAAATAGTTGCAGGCATTGAGTTCTGCATTGCTGATGCAAAAGTTGGAGATGTGCCTAAAATGTAGAAACCCTGGTTTGCAGCAATTCTGGAAATTAAGACAGAGATACAGTCAAGGAAAGATAAAAGTAAAACCAACTCAGTTATTATGGATTTATCTCAGTTCCTTATCCCACTAATGCTAGAAGGAAAAACTGGGCTAATAAAGAGAATGTTAGAGACTTTTCTATGAAATAGGTGAAGGGTCCCAACAGTAGTAGTGCGATGATATTTCTGTAAACAGGGTACACTACTTTGCTAACACCAATGTTAAAAGCGCAACTCTGGAGACAACGTGAAATCCTACAAAGCATAGTTGCAGAATGAGCAATGAAATTACAAGTTTCACCCTCTCTCTATTGATTTTTTCTTGAGCCACACTTAACTGATTGTTACTTCTTACTGCAGCCGAGTTCTTACAAAGAAGATTTTATTTGAAGTTAATTGGAAAATATAGGCTCCTAAATGAATTGAGAAGTAATGTTGTAGGTTTGGTGATTCAATCTCATGCCTTCTTACTTGTGTTGCCAGAGATAAGTTTAGAGAGAAAAATTATTTCTGATAGAGCTATGTTATTTTTGTAATTATGACACGCGCTGCTTTTTTTGGGTGCGACAAGTGATATAGGTTTTTGGATAGCGATATTAATACTTGTTAGCAGTGTGAGTTCAGTTGAAAACAGAACTTCAGAAAGCATGATATGTTTAAAGCTCTAGTCCTTATACTTGTCTGATTATTATTATGGCTCGTGTTTCTTCTTTTTTAAACATTTTTTCTCACTAAAATTTGACAGGCAGAGCTCTGCCAAGGGAGTTTCAAAGAGCACGGAAAAGGTCCTCTAACAGATTCAATGAAAGACAACTGGTTCTATCTAGTAATGTTGTATACTTTTGCTGCTTAAGGCTAACTATTTGTGTTTGCTTGTTTGAAAATTTATTGAAGACTGAAGCTCCCAAGTTTCAAGAACTTTTTGAGGGGTTCTCCATACAAGGTAATCATCCCATATCCTGTTGTTCAATTCATCCATGATGAGCTTTTTTTTCCAATCAACACCACAAAGTTGAAAGTATTTGTATCCTGCTTGAATATCTCTGTCCAAAAACTATATCCAGAGATCAGATATCATTGGATAAAATGCATGTAAGGGTATTTGAAGGAAATGTCATGTTTGTTTACTTCCAGACAAGTAGTTTATATATTAAAAGAAAGCAATGTCATGAGTTTAGGAGAACATTTTTCTTTCTTTCAAATTAAAACTATATTTTGTTTTAAGATAATCTATTGTTTATTCATTGGGGAACTGTAGCCGGCCATGAGCAAGTGTCACGAATTACACGACTGGTTTCTGCTATTGGTTCACGATACATTGCAACAGTCACATCTTATCCTTTGTGGACATGTGGTGGTACTTCTACTTCTTATCATGCGGGGCCACATGGTACTCGGAAACGTGCACGTAATTCCACTTCTTATCCTGTGAGTACATCGAGGATAGCTGGTTCTCAGAAGCGCGCTCGTGCTTCCACTTATCCTGGGGAAAAATCTGCTCTTGCTTTGAGGCAAAGAAAGGTAATATTCTCTCTCTCACTTAGCTTATCCCAAAAAAAAAAAAAAAAAAAAAAAAAAAAAAAAAAAAAGAACTTACATGCATTACTGTGTCCATTATAGACAAGAATACAGAGTAGGACCTCTTCTCAAGCTAATATGCCAATGGCTGCGTGCTTTTGACCTTTGGAAACAAGATGACCCCCGAATTCAGAATTGGAATTTCAATGCAGCCCCCGACTCAGCTTTGTCCTTCAGGATTCACTCCATTCTGAAAAGAGGTGCCCGAGCTGTGGGCCACAACCCTTCATACAGGCAAGTGGAACGCTTTTGTAGGTTGCTGAGTGCAGAGTTGATGCAACAACTGCATTATTATATGCCAAATTTGAACTATAAGTTTGGTCCATATAATGAAGACTTCAAAAGAGAGAAGGACAAGAAGAGTTGGTGTTACTCGTACCGGAAACATGGAGGTCCTACTGGTATGTCACCTCGTGAGTATTTCTCTGTGGCTATCCAAGTATTCAGAGAAAGAGTGTCCACCGTAATACAATTAGCAGGTAAAGTTTACAAATAAAATTTCACTTTTTTCAACTGTGAAATATAATTCTATGTAGTGAACATATCTTATTTTATTTGCAGGGATGGGTCTCACCTTGGGAGACCCATTGGATCTGTCGCCGCTGGTCTGAACTTTTCCTATGTTAACGAAATTCAACTGATACGGCTCCAGCATGATGGGCGTGTTATACTGTTCAGTATGTCTGTGCTGATGAGAATTCGACGCTGGGCTCCTACTTTTGAGGCAAGGCCCCGCACATGGAGACCAAATATGGTTGAGGGGATGTCAGGGTGCAAGAGATTTTTTCTTACCCGATTAGCATAATAATTGTGTGATAAGCTGATCTTTTTTAGGGTATTATGCAAATCCTAGCAACATTTAGGTAGCTGTCCATGCCACTGTGCAAAGAGTTCTTTACTGCATTTCCTCTGGTTGAACCTAAAGTTTGTGTGTAGTTTGCTTTGTCTTAGTTTGTCTCATTTTTCACTCTATTCTCTTTCCTGGTTTCTTTCATTTTGCAGAACAAGGGAATTAAAGCTAGACATGTGTGTTTTGGTCTGTTTTGTGTAACCAAAACAGACATGTCTAGCTTTAATTCCCTTGTTCTCCAAAACCAGAATAGAAAAAAATCAGGAAAGAGAATAGAGTGAAAAATGAGATAAACTAAGACAAAGCAAACTACACACAAACTTTAGGTTCAACCAGAGGAAATGCAGTAAAGAACTCTTTGCACAGTGGCATGGACAGCCACCTGAATGTTGCTAGGATTTGCATAATACCCTAAAAGATCAGCTTGTCACACAATTGTTATTATGCTAATGGGGTAAGAAAAAATCTCTTGCACCCTGACATCCCCTCACAACCATATTTGTTCTCCATGTGCGGGGCCTTGCCTCAAAAGTAGGAGTCCAGCGTCGAATTCTCATCAGCACAGACATACTGAACAGTATAACACGCCAATCATGTTGAAGCCGTATCAGTTGAATTTCGTTGACATAGGAAAAGTTCAGATCAGCGGCGACACAATCCAATGGGTCTCCCAAAGTGAGACCCATCCCTGCAAATAAAATAAGATATGTTCACTGCATAGAATTATATTTCACAGTTGAAAAAAGTGAAATTTTATTTGTAAACTTTACCTGCTTATTGTATTACGGTGGGTACTCTGTCTCTAAATACTTGGATAGCCACAGAGAAATACTCACGAGGTGACATACCAGTAGGATATCCATGTTTCTCGTACGAGTACCACCAATTCCTCTTGTCCTGCTTTCTTTTAAAGTATTCAGTATATGGCCCAAACTTATAATTCAAGTTGGGCATGTAATACTGCAGTTGTTGCATCAACTCTGCACTCAGCAACCTGCAAAATTCTACCACTTCCCCGGGATAAGGTTCCTCAATTTGCACAGCTCGGGCACCTATTTTCACAATGGTGTGAATCCTGAAGGACAAAGCTGAGTCGGGGGCTGCATTGAAATTCCAATTCTGAATTCGGGGGTCATCTTGTTTCCAAAGGTTAAAAGCACACGCCCATTGGCATATGAGCTTGAGAAGAGGTCCTACCCGTATTCTTGTCTATAATGGACACAGGAATGCATGTAAGTTTAGTTTTTTTTTTTTTTTTGGGATAAGCTAAGTGAGAGAGAGAATATTACCTTTCTTTTCCTCGAAGCAAGAGCAAATTTTCCCCCAGGATAAGTGGAAGCCCGAGCACGCTTCTGAGAACCAGCTATCCTCGATGTACTCGCAGGATAAGAAGGGGAATTACGTGCTCGCTTCCGAGTACCAGGTGTTCCCGCATGATAAGAAGTAGAAGCACCACCACAAGTCCACAAAGGATAAGAAGTCGCAGTTGCAATGTATCTTGAACCAATAGCAGAAGCCAGTCGTGTAATTTGTGACACTTGGTCATAGCCACCTATAGTTCCCCAATGAATAAACAATAGTTTATCTTACAAGTAGCAATGCCATGACTATCAGATCATATCAAGGCATCAAATGAAAAATGAATTGCTATCAAACTTGCAGAATAATGTTTAGGCCGCGAGTCACGTGATGATGAATAATATATACATTTTTTTTTTTTTTGGTGAAATTGGTTAGCATTTTAATTGCTAAGCGAGTCGAGCACCATTCTTTTATTAAAAAAATATTTATATCATAAAATATTTAATAATCTGGTTTTTGTAAGTGTATTTCAGATAACCAGGGCTCTTTATCTTTGCAGTTTTTATGTTTTTGAGTGCCTTACCACATGAAAATTTACAAGGGGTTGCTTGTATTATGGTTCATATCATCATATGTTTGTATTTGTACTGGAAATTCGACAAATTGTTTTGTTGCCTTATGATACACATAATAGTTACCTAAGTTATACATGCGATAAAATCACGATATGAATATTATTTAGTTTAGATTTATTCATTTATTTGAGAATGTTGAAATTTCTGCCAGTTTTTACTACTTTATAGATTCTGTGTGTAGCATCATGTCATCAGAGCTTATAATAGAATGATCAACTGATGAGTTTTAAGGTGTTCGTGCATATCCAAACTTTACACGAGAACACATTTTGTTAACAATGTCAGTGACTCGGTACCCTTTAGCTGATTGATCAATTATTTCAGCATGAATTTTAGTAGCAAGATTCTGAAATTCCAACAACACTTTCTCAAATCACTGTATTTTTATTTCATATTAATTTATCTCAAATCTATTCAACTTTTTTCAGAAACCAAATTCTTCACACTTTTTCACATTTTTTTTAAAGTAAAATAAAATCTTATATCCAATCGCGCAAAAACTGCTCGAAAATTACTCAAAAGATAACTTCCAAAAATTGGAATACAATTGCATAAATCTTTCTTCATGCAAGTAACAAAAATTTTCAGCCAAATTAAGAAACTGACATTCATGCAAGTAACATATATATCAATGTTTGCACATGACGTGAGGAGGTTGACAATCTTCAGTCAAACAAAGATCAGTAGCTACATTATTCAAAACAATTAAACAAATATACCAACATTTGCACAATGAATAATGAAAAACAAAAACATTCATAGTTCAGCTACCTAAAATACAAGAAAACAAACAGCAACAAAGAAAACAAAAGGAAAAAAAAAATATCATGTTGAGACCACAGGAAACTGTCTATAAAAAAAGAGGAGCACCGTACACAACATAACCGTGAACTCGATTGACGAAGATCAAGTCTTTTCAAATTATTTCATGTCATGCCTCAAAACAGACAAAAAAATCGACAGTCAAAATCGATTAGCCGCACTTATTTCTTCAAGACACTCTCTAGTTGTAGAAGAGCCTGCCAATGCGTACGTGAGAATGTAAATTAGCCGCATTTATTTCTCAAACAACTTAAAAGGTTAGAGACAGAATGAATTATATGGAGTTATAATGTTTGTAGTTGGAGTAAGACTGCATACATCCTCAAATCCAAGTTTAGCTGCAAGATCTATAACAAGATAAATCGAAGTATTAATTTTATTTCAAGCCAGAACACAGTCGAGTGAGAAGAAGATAATAAAAAATATACGTAGCATATGTCACGGAGAAAACATCGAAAAAAAGAAAAGAAAAAAAGTGTATTGAAATCATACTTTGAAGAGAAACTCTAACATCCGCATTCGCATATGCTTCGCCCCTCTCTTCATAAAGGGCAGATAACCGCTTCATAGTCTAGACAAACCCCAAATCATACCAAGAAAACTAAAATTAATTAATAAAACGCAACTGCAAATGAGCATTTGAAAATCTAAATGCTAATTAAGGAGAATTATCACTGAAACTTCAATCTAACACTACTCCTCAACATTTATCCCATTTCACAAACACAAACACAAACCTCAAACAGATTATTTGTCATGCCTAAGATAGCAATTTCGATTTTGAAAGATAGGGCCTTTTCTTTTTCTTTTTGCAATTAGGCTAACGGTTAGGCCGTCTCACACAATAATTTCTTTGAAGAACCGTTTGCCAAAATTTGAAGTAGGAATCTTTTCTGGAGAATGGCATTATATGATGTTTGGTTAAAAGTTAATTTTGCCCCTATTTTTATTTAAAAATGTAATCAATCATTACTAAACAATTATATTACAATCCTTTTGCAGGCTCGGCTTGCCTTTTGCAAGTTTATGGTTAAACCATCGAATCTTCTTGTTCTGGATGAGCCAACCAATCGTTTGGACATACCCACGAAAGAAATGCTTGAGGACTTGAGGTTTAATTTCTGATATATATTTTTTTCTTTTTTCTCTTCCTTCTTTGTATCCCTTACACAGTACTGCTTCTTAACAATTCTTGTCATTGTTTTGTTTATTTGTGATTGTTAGGAGGCGCTAAATGAGTACCAAGGGACTGTTATCACAGTTTCTCATGACAGATTCTTCATAAAGCAAATTGTTAATCGGGTTTTGGAAGTGAAAGACGGGGTTCTTCAGGACTATTCTGGAGATTACGATGTAAGTCGAGCTCTTCTGCACTTGGATGTGGGATATTTTCATTTTCATTTCATTTCATTTCACAAACTTTTGTTCCAAGATATAACCTTTTTTCAAAAAAATATACAAATTGTTTCTCTTCCCAATTAAAAAAAGCAAATCATTACTGCACATATCCATGCAAATCATTTTCAAATTTCCATCATCATTTTATTATTTGTATTTCAATCATCATAACATATGATTGTGAAGTACAGAGCTTCACTATTTTTCGTGTAACAGTTTCGTCATCATAACATATGATTGTGAAGTAATCTATAGTTATAAAGGTTGTTATTCTTCTTTTTTATTAGTATTTCCTCATGTAAATAACTAATTATGATAAAAAGATATTTATTTATTAATTAATGAGTAGGTCAGAGCCAAAACATCTTCGCACTTGTGGTGGTAAAAAAACCAGGTGCGTGTACAATTAAACTGTCAAACAAAAATTAATAATTATAAAAACTTAATTATTACTCAAATAGTCTGCCAATTATATTGTTTTTTATTATCCATTTATCAGCTGTCAAGAACACTCGTTCATTAAAGTACGTACGGAAAAACTGAAACAAGTAAATTCTCGTGAATCAACTATTTCATTGGACTTCGAGTATGTAATAAGTAATAACAATAAGTGAATCAACTATTTCATTGGTCTTCGAGTATGTAATAACAATAATACTTATTTTGCCTAGAGATGTAATTAATAACATAGATTTTGTGCCACTTGGCCTAAAGCCAGGCTTAAATTTTCAATCCTATTTTTTCTTGTGAATGATAGGAGCATAGAAAACTGCTGATGGACTTGTTTTGACAATCTTGCCCTTGCCGGTGCCGGAATTTTGCTGCTTGGGGTCCGATTTTTCGACCTTGACTAGAGAAACTTGCCGTGGAGGATTATCTCCGGCACCGCCAGCTGTGGTGGCGGCAGCCACCAATTGGTGGAGGGGAAACAAGAAATCCGTCCGGAAGAACTTGTACTGAAGTCCAGCCATGAAATATTGATCAAGTTTAATTAGAAGAGAATTGAGAATGGCAAATAGGATTTATAAAGAAAATAACTGATTTTCTTTTGGCCCTTTGGTTTGGTTGGTTTATTACAAATGAGCTACCCTTTCATGTATTTACTATTTATAGAGCCAACAAGATTGCATTTGGTGGCATCTTCAACCAACAAATATCTAAAGTTTAGTGTGTAAATACACTGGAATTTGGATCGTCAGATTACGTATTAAAAAATTAATGAAAAATGCAAACGTATAAAGAAAATCAAAATAAGTATAGAAATATGTGACTTTTCAACTTTCAAGGGAATTTTGCCCTACTCACTCTTAAGTGGAGTTTGAGCCATCAGTTACACGCATACAAATTTTATTTCCATTTTTTGTTTATTTTTTACTCTAAAATTATTGGTATTGATGCTATCATCAAAAACGGTTGGTTAGAAGTCGACCTATCATCAACTCTTCAATAAGATAACAATTACAATAACGATTAGTTAGAAGATTGAGAGTGGTAAATACATTTTAATATATATATTTTTTAAAAAAAAAAATAGGTAAGTGAAATGAGCTACGATAACTTAGGTAACTTTCATATATTTCAAGATAAAATATTACCATTTAACAATATCATATTGTTTTAACTAACATCTATCATTATAAGAGATAAGGTTCAAACTGAAACTGGAATCTGAACCTTCGTCTTGTTCTGTTTCAAGGGAACTGAGTCCCTCGAACCGGCCGTTTCAAACCACAACCAATGGCCATGTCTAGTTGCAGACCAATGAGGGGAAAAAGACAACATGAGAAAAAGAAATTCTACCATTCATCATCCTGAAACTTCCAGATTCGCAACGTCCAATTATATTAGCAGAAACAGTTCACGCTGACTCAAAAACATAATCCAATCAGCGTATTGCTCAATCAAGCAAAGCAGCGAAAAGCATTCGGAGAAACAAAGTGCAGTAACATAGCAATGGATACAATCTCAAAGGTGACATTCTTAAACAATTACAAACGTCATATAGTTCAAATTTTAACATAAGATCAATAGTCCCTATTACTGGGAATTAAGAGAATCGTGTCCCGCCACAAACAGGTTCTCATTCCTGCACAAGAGACGCAATATTCAGCACGAAACAGGTCAAATTATTATCAGTAAACTACATAAATCAACTTTTCAAAAGTACAGATACCCTTTTTTAAGATATCACACACTCATTCAGATAAAAACCACCTCTTCTTGTCAACGGCGGGAGTTCGTAAATCGTAAGACATGTACATGTATAAGAAGGTGGTCTAAATTTCGAAAAATAACTATATCGTAGACACCATTAGAGTTTAGATATTGATAGAACATAAGCCATCACAAGCAAAATGTATAATCATCAACATACCTCATCATCATCATCATCACCTCCATCTTCCTTCTTCTTCTTAAGCACGGTTTTCCCTCCTTCCTTAGAAATCGGCAGTTTCATCTCCCCAAAAGGCGTGTCCACATGAATATTCCCCTTCATAGAATAGCCCGTCCCCCTCCCTCTAATCATATCCCAAAGCGCCGAACCACAGTCCTTAGGCCTAAACGTGATTGGAACATCAATATAACTAACTCCATTCTTCTCAATCTTAGCCGACTTTTTTAGGTCCGCCCCACCTATGCTGACATCACAAAGCCACACCTCATAGTCAAGGTCATTCAATCCCATATCGAAATCGTTCTTATTCTCCAGCCTCAGATGGAGGGTGGCCACAGTCTCCTCGAACGAGAACTTCTCGAAATGTATCTTCTCAACATCGATATCAGGCTTGTAAGGTATCGGGATCTCGCCCGTTTTCTCGAGCGGCAAGGTGAGTCGGCCGAAAACCGGGACATCCACAATCAAGTCAACTTTGACTCTATACGGGATAATGCTCCCGGGCTTTATGTCATCATAAGTGTTCTTGATGTCATCGTAAATTAAAGAAACGGGAATTTTCACGGTTTCCGAGCCGTGCGCGTGAATCGTGCCGGCATCGGGAATTAAACCGGAGACGAGCTTCCGGTTATCACTCTCAATCAAGTAGTCGATGTCTATGAGAGGGATTGGGATGGGATTAGGGTTTTTGACGAGGACATCAACAATAATGTCTGCTTTTTGGAGGTTGATGTGAGGGATGTGAATGGCGGTGACATCAGCCGTTGGCTTACCGAATCCAATGGTCTCCTCGATTTTCTCGCCAATGTCGTGGATGAAGTCCTTGACCTTGTCGATAAATCCACCCTTCTCTTCGTCTTTTTTGTCCTCTTTGTTGTCCCGATCCTTGACTTCCCGCTCGACTACTTTAGGGCTGTCGGAAGATGACATTTTTCTGTTTCTGAAGAGGAAAAGCAGAGGATTAGAAGTAAATTTGTTTGGTGCAAATCAAGAATGAAGAAGGTTAACAAACAAAACGGCAACTTTTGTCTATTACAACTGAAAAATGACCCGAGACTACTGATGTTACAACCAAAAGTGGCGTCGAGAAGAATTAACATAGAGTATACCTTACTGATCCATGGATTAGTATAGACACAACATCAGATAACAAAATGTAGTTACAAATCAAACATATAATTTCTGTTTACAAACCTACAGAAAATGTGAGAACACCAAATGCAAAATGGATACAATACAGCCAAAACTCAATCCCAGGTTGCAAGATTTGGCAGATAGAAATACGAGTCTGGTTTACGATGATCAGGTTTTGGTGAAGACAGAGCACGGACTAATCTAACTTAATTCTCAGAGAATCAAACATGGGGAATGATTGCCGTAAAACGATATCTCAAGATGCATCGAAGACTTGCAATAAGAAAAAAGGTACTCCAATGTACCTGACAAGTAAGAAAAAGGTCTTTTTGTTTATTTCAATCCCTGTAAGATCTATTTAGATCCCAATTATACGATACTCAGATCTGCGCAATTGGTTAAAAATGATATAGTTTATTCAAATAGTAACTGAAAGATGGTTAAACGAAAAGGGGGAAAAGATCAAGACCGCTGAGTGATCTATGAGAAGCCATGAGCAAAAGTAAACTCAAGAAAATTGCTAATGCAAGATCAAAATCGTCACAAAATTAAAAAGGGAACAAAAAGGAACGATCTTTGAACCCTGAAGAAAAAACCCACGGAGACAGATAATCATACAATCAATAGAGAAACAAAAAAGAAGGATCTTTCAACCCGAAAACCAAAAACCCATGACGACAGATTTCATATAAAAAAAACAAAGGAAAAATCAATGGTGAGGACAATTACCAGTAGAGATCTGTGAGAGCAAATCACACAGCAGAACGTAGACAGGAAGAGAGAGATTTTCTTGTGGTTCAGCAAAATTATGAGTAAATACAGAGGAGGATTTAATGCAGAGTGTGGAGCTGTTGAAAATGATGCAACTGATTTGCGGACAGGACAAGACGTGGCGTCCTTGACGCGGAGTCGACTCGTTGCGGTCTTGCCAATCACGGAGGTCACTTGTTCACTACTACTATATTTACAACTAATACGTAACTCGTGACGTAAAATTTAGAAGAATAATATACCCTCACGTGCATTAGGATCGAAATTGAAATCATTAAAGTACATAGAAACATTGGTGAATCATAAAAAAATTCGGTAACAATCATATATTATTAAAAACCTTCTTGTACACAACATTATGAGTTTGATTATTTGGTAACTCCTCATTATCACAAACTAATATTTTCAAAAGAGATAAATCCTAAAAATCAAACTAATATTTTTTGTTAACAAACTAATATTTTAGGATTGGTGAACAAACTAATATTTTAGAATTTCTAGGATTTGTCTCTTTTTGGTGAACAAACTAATATTTTAGGATTGATTATATGAATAAGGCTAACTGTTTTTGGTGTTCTTTTCATTCATTTTTATTCAAACAATCCGATGACTTGTATAATGAAATCCAAATCTTAAGCCGAAATATTTAAAAAAAGAGTTCTTAAAAATTGAAAAGTCAAGACAATTAGTTCAGGTTAATTAAAAGTCAAAGAATATCCGCTCCTTGAAATAAAAACGTGTGCTATCATTAACCAAATATCCGGTTATTGATATAGAGTGGTCACCAAAAAATAGAATTGCGATAAGGACGCTTCATGGAAATATCAATGGGATAAGGTCATAACCGGTCGCTATACATTTTAACGATAAAAGCTCAGATGGAATGATTTATAATAATTATGTCGTAATTAATGAATTAATTAGATGTGTGAAAATGATATAATTAATGATAAGTGTGAAAAGGACATAATTAATGAGAAGTATGAAAAGGACAAAAACTTACCAGTTTTGAAAAATATTTAATGCAAATCCGACATTGACCATAATTTGACCTACTATTTTGGATAAATGTTAATTCTTATTATATAACTATAGATATATAATACTTCATAAAAGATCAAGACTCCGAGAATTTTGAATTGTTTTACAAATGAATTCACTCGAATTGAAAAATAGTCGTTGGCTATTTGACTTTGTTCGAACCGAAATAAAACGCACAAAGAATTGGTACGATTTTAATGATTTTATAAATATTTATACCGAAAACCGAACCTAGGGCTGACTCTAGCATTGGACAATGACCCAGGACCCAGGCCAGAGCCCAATTGAAAATCTGACTTTATTTTTACCACGTGATTTGAACTTACTTGCAAGTTTACGATGGAGCAACTTTTAATTGCATCCTTACCAATTGCATGACATTCAATTGTAATGATGCAAGATGTCAATTACCAAAAATCATATGCCCCACTCCTCCTTAAATTACGGAAGTTATGGGATTTCAGATTTACATTACATAAATAATAATAATAATAATAATAATAATAATAATAATAATAATATATGGTAAGTTTATATATCCTACAAATTAGGAAGATGTTCAATTCAAATGGAAAGTTAAAGAATTTGAATTTCAAACGAAATCATCTTCTAACTATATACAAAATACAAATTAAAGAATTTGAATTTAAAACGAAATCATCTTCTAATTATTAGTGTTAGTATATTTTAAGTACAAAAACTAGTATTTAATCATGTGTATTTGTGCAGACGTAAATAAAGTAGTACAAGTTATTTATATGCCTATAATATTAAAATTATAAGTTAGATAATAGTATTATATTTTAAAATTTGATCATTGATTAAATAAATAATAAGTAACTATTTAATTGTATATGAATTACTATATTGATTGCATAAAATGTGATAAATAATGGTTCATATGCAATCATTATATTAATTATCTCTCAAAATTACAAATATTACATTATTTATTACATTTTATGCCATCAGTATAGTGGTTCATATGCAATCAAATAGTTACGTACTATTTATCTTAACCAATGATCAAATTTAAAAACATAACACCATTATATAACTTATTATATTAACTATTATATGCATAAATATAATTTATATTTATAATATTTGTAATAATTATACTTTCCAAACCTCATAAATATAAAGAGTTTATACATCTTGGGAAAGAGCACGCTACAAAGTGGCTACGGCTTCACGGAGGAAAGTCGGGCGGATCTTTCCCTCTCCTTCCCGTGCTTTCAAAAGCTTCGCACCCTGAAAATCTCCCTTCAGAGTCCTTCATGACTCGGAAACTTGTATTGTAGACGTCGGACATTTACAGAATAATGTAATATTGGTAATTTTGAGGAATCATGATCAATTAATTTGCTAGAAAAATATTAAATTTATTATATCAATTGCTTATGTGATTGTAAGGGATTTTACTATGACATTAAAATAAATTAGTTTATTTAAAAAATAATTGTTTAATTAGATAAAAAACTATAATATTAATTTTAGAATAAATAGTTTGAACAAAAAGTTTTACAATATTACGTTTATGTAATTTTCATATATATTTAGTATAAAATATAATTACTAATTCTAATAATAACTATTATATAATACAATAAAAAATATAATTAATACTCAATTAATGTAAAATGTAACGGATTGCTAGCAATCAGATGTCATACTTATTGATTAATATTTATTATATCGTCTTTAATCATAACATTTTATCTCATCTCATTCAAAACCTAAAGTTTATCTTACCTTTTTAAATCAAATTTGTTTCCACCTTTTCATCTCACTTTTTTAAAATCTAAAGTTTATCTTACTTTTTAAATCAAATTTGTTTCTACTTTTTCATCTCACGTTTTCAAGAGAATCGTTTTATTATTTTTTTATTTTGATAAATATCTTATATTCAATTGCATCCTAGTATCTTGAGTCAAACTATATCTATTAGGGAAAAAAAAAAAAACTATATCTATTAGGCTATTCAATTAATGTATTTTTTTTGTTTTTTGTCCATTTTTTAATTAATTATGATAATAAATTATTGTATATAGTAATTGAAGTGTAATCATATTTTTTAGGAATATATATGTTCACTACAGAAACTAGTTAATCATAATTCAGATTAAAACGTTAGATTGAAAAAACGTCAGTATTAAATAGCTAATTATATTATAAAACTCTGTCTTCAATGTATTTATTCTAGAATCAGTAGTTTTTTTTTTTCTTTTGCATCTCTTCAAGAGTTTGGCATATAATCAAATGCTTTAAAAAGAGAGGATTAAAACTTTTTTTAGGGTTCGTCTAAGATCTGCAAAAATCTTGATCAGCATGGAAAATCAGCCAGCGAAAAGAAAAAAATATTGTCCCAACTCCGGTGACGGCAGAATCTCCGAACTGCCACAACCCTTATTGCACAACATTGTCGCTTTCCTCTCCCAAGAGGAGGCAACCAAAACTTGCGTTTTGTCCAAATCATGGCGTTCTATTGGCCCTACTCGCCCTAAGATCGAGTTTAATGAAATGTGCTATGAAGAGAACCATAAAAAGTTCCTATCCAATTTGGACAGTACGCTACAAGTTTACCGTGGCCGGGAGATTTGCTTGCAAGAATTTATATTGTGTGTGAGCAAAATTAATACTAAATCTGTTTCTCTTCTTGAAAAATGGTTCCCGATCGTCTTGCTCGATATGGGCGTTAAGAGGTTCCATCTGATTTCCACCTTGAGCTACTTTGCTTTGCCGTCGATCGTCTTTGAAGCTGAAACCCTTGAGGAATTGCATCTCAAGAGATGCAGAATTGAATCTGTTGAGAAGGTACTTTCATGGCGTCTGCGTAACCTTTCCTTCTGTAAGGTCGACATTGAAGAAGAACATTTGCAGAAAATAATGTCGAGGTGTCCCCTGATCGAACACTTGGCCTTTGATACCTGTCATGGTTTCACAACAATTGAGGTTCAAAATAATAATCTCAAACACTTTGAATATTTGGAAGGGAATGTAGATGTCACTATCAAAATCTACGCCCCAAATGTAGAGAGCATACGTACTGTGGGAAATGCTAGTTGGCTTCACCATGGGAAGACCTTCCCTTGTCTCACGTCCCTGCGTCTCGATCGATGCAGAATTGATTCCGTGGAAAATGTGCTTTCTTGGCATCTACGTAAAGTTTCCTTCTGTCTGGTCCACATTGAAGATGAACATATGCGGAAGATAATGTCGAGTTGCCCCTTGATCGAACACTTGGCCCTTGATGCCTGTCGTGGTTTCACAACAGTTGAGGTTCATAATGATAATCTCAAACACTTTGAATACAATCATTCGTCTGCCTGTTTGGAAGTCACTATCAAAATCGACGTGCCAAATATAGAGAGCATCAGTATTGTGGGACGTGCGAGTTGGCTTCACCATAGGAAGACCTTCACTTGTCTCAAGTCCCTGGTTCTGGAAAATGTGGTTCTCACCCAGAAGGACTTCGATAGCATCTCGGTTAATTTTTGCTGTCTTGAGGATTTGAAAATACACTTCTGCAGCGGCTTTGAAGAATTCCAGCTCTCAAGCCGTTCGGTTAAGCGGTTGCATCTTGCAGTGAATGGCCCCACCAAGGCAGCTATTGACCTCCCGAATATACTTTCTTTTGAACTGTTATGTGATGATTCCCCCTCAATCACGTTGACAACGAATTCCAGTGAGTGGAGGTCACTCATACTCTTGAAGCGTGAACTGATTACTAATAGTGACACAGCGTTGTTGTTTGTCAAGTTAAATGAACTGCTTAGGGCATTGAATCATTCTAGGATTCATCTGCACATGAGGGATCTTCCTCTGGAGGTACCAAATGGCTATGGGGGTTTTGGAGAACCTGCCGTGATTGAAAGCTTGGCCTTTTCTTACCGTCATCCTTGTTCTTCCCTCGAAGCTTTTTTAAATTATTTTTTCGGCAGCTTTCGGCCGAGATACATAGAAGAGTCTTTCTATCCTCGTTCAGAGGCTGAAGAGGATGAAGATAACATGGATGCTTATCATGCATATGAAGAGGAGAATTATCGCTTTCAAGAATGGTATGCTGCCGCTCGAGCGGCTCAACGGCATGGGCTAGAAGATGAATACATGGATTTGCCAGCATATCCAGAGACCAACCCGTATGGAGAAGAAAATGAACTAATTGATCGTTTGTGGATCTTTCTCATGAAGAAAGAAAGGGAGGACCGCATTTGGCAGCAGGATTTAGAGGAAGTAAGTGTGGAGACCTATGGTCGAAATGGAGTCGAATGGCGTTGTGTGCAAAGTGAGAATTTATCCCAATTGGAGTTGCCGAACAATGATGATCAAAAGATACGCTTTCAACTGAAATGGAGAGAGCGAGTCATCATGCCTAGTTAGTATGAGTATGCATCGTAATGCTTGAGATGCTTCTTTTGCAAGTAATTAGTTTAAGCAACATGTGGTTTTGTAAATAATTAGATTAAGTAACTTGTGGCTTTGGTAAGTAATTCTAATGCCTGTTTTTTATTATCTACCGTATGGGGAATTAAACTTAGGATTATATATATTGCTGTATGTTCATCCTTTTGTGTTTCCATCTTCTTCTTTAATTTCTATTGTCAGTTGGGCATGTTTCTTGTTATATTCTAACAGTTTCAGGAGGCTATTCTCCTCGGGTTCAACTTAGTCAATTTTCATGGGAGTTGTACATAATTTGCTGCTCAGCAACAATTAACATCCAGTAGAAGTGTATGTGTTGCGATTTCTAGTGATATGAGCGTGGTTGTTATCAATTTTTTCGGTTGGACTCTATACCCGAAAGTTCTTCTTGCAATTTCTCTACATTATATCATTACATTCTTTAGTCGAACTGGTAAAGATGGGGTGGCTTTCTCTTGGAGGTGTACTACTGTCCATAACAGGTAGGTAGAATAATGTTATCCTTTCCCCATTATGTAAATCCAATGTGCAAAAGCCTTCATGTATTCTTGGTGCGGATGATAAAATTGCCCTATTTTTAATTCGATGGCTACCGTTTGTGGGTTATCAGGTAATGAAGCAATGTCTGCAGATCTTGGCCATTTCTCTGCATGTGCAATAAGAGAAAGCCCAAATCTTCGTAATTGAGTGGAGTATTTTTGTTTTAAAAAGACTTAATGATAATTTAAAAATCAATAGGCTACTGTATGATAATAAAAGTGCTACTGTATGATATTTTGCAGTTCTATCTGGCAAACTCCTGACCTGACGAGAAGGGGTAGCTCAATTGGTAGCACCCTTCACTTGAGACCAATAAGTCACGAGTTCGAGTCACTCAAGGGAGTAACTGGGAACCATTAATGATCCTCTTTTTTTCATTAAAAAAAAAAAAAAAAAAGTAAAAAAAAAAAAAAAAAAACTCCCGACCTCTCTAATACTAGCGTATCAGAGCTTTTGGTGGTTTGTGGAAGACTTGAGCACTTCACCACTCTATGTTTACCGCAGCATATTTGTAGGTAAGGTTAAGAATCATCAGAATCCCGAAATGATATTTGGGGTATTTTCGTTAATCTTTTGGACCACAACTCTGATACCTTTGCTCAAATACATATTTATCATTCTGAGTGCTGATGAAATGGTGAAGGTATGCCAAATTCAGCAGACTATAGACCAAGTCATTCCATCATTCCGGATAAACCTATGGAATCTCCTTAGGAGGGACGTTTGCTCTTTACATCAACTAAAACAATCAATCATCAAGTATTCTCTAAATTATCAACTAAAACAACCAATCATCAATTATTCTCTAAAATTATCAATTATCCAATAGTAATAACTGCCAAACACGACACAAACAACACTCATTGTTTCACACACCCAACAAGCTGATAAAACAGAAGTAGAAACAGAGGACGAATGTCAGAGTATATGAGGAAATTGATTTGCCTTGAAAGTAGCTCCGTTACAGAAAGTCTCAAACATGGCCATAAGGCCGCATGGCGTAAATTCAAAGGTTAAATTAAAAAGAAAAAAAAATTGTTCATGTATTTAAGTGAAGTTCCAGTTGTTATCCCAGACGACAGAAGACGGACACAACACAACAAAGCTTTTCCAAGACGATGGGTGGAAGAAAATGCACATTAATTCTTGAGGTGATGCTCAAATAGAGATGCCATCTCAATCTGCCAAGTGAACCCAATAACAGAAAATGAGCAGTGAGCACTAATCATTGAGGTTATGCAAACATAAACATAAACATGAACAATGATGACATACACATTTATAGGGGTAGGCTATTGCCACCAATCAAGCAAAGACAAGGTAAGAAATGAAGCACAAAAGATCTGTAGTGGGCCAAGAAAAACTTTACAAGAGGGAAAAGGAAAAAGAAAAGAAAAAGTAAGGGAAACAATAAGTTGTTCTAATAGAATTTACACCATTTGAGGGATTAAGTTTATCTTTTAATCATCGAGTTGAACCAAAAGGAGAAAGAATGCAGATGTACAAGTGTGTATAGTTTAAATAAACATCAAACAGAAAACACCGTTGATGCTCCAAGGGCTGCATGGAGACCCAGTTTTCAGTTGTGTACAGAACAGCATAATTTTATATTTTCTGTTTCGAGCTTTTTC
>BKCP01006848.1:2091186-2101849 GCA_008636005.1 Striga asiatica | reverse complement strand
TTTGTAATGCAATGATTTGGTGGGGGTAAAAAGAACAAAGAGGATGGCATGCAATGATTTTGTGATGTCACCTTTATGAAAAAGAATAAGTAAGCACAGGTTTGTTACAAGTGTATAGAGTGCTGACTTAAAATCATTGATCCAGAATAAGCATGTGCTAAACCTGTTTTATACCTAGTAACGGATAAAACTCGCTTTGCTGAAGGTATTAAATTCACACAACCCTATCAATTTAAATAAAGTAATACAATAACACGTTCACAAATAAGAGACTTGATACCTATTAGAATTGGCAGGGAAGAGACAAAAATCAATATGAGGAAGGTTAAATGCGATGCTCAGTATATTTAATGTGGAAAACCAGATGATCTAGGCCACTGTTACACACACATACAAACACACAACAAAAAAGCAAAACTATATAATATTTTTCTTATATATATATATATAAGTTAGTCAACTTACAGCTGTCAGAGCTGCTTCAGCACCTTTATTTCCCGATTTGCCACCGGCTCGATTTATAGCCTGCAATCGTCATGATACAATTTAAGAGAAATCAAGCCCAGCCCATTACAACAAGAAATATAGCAATTTACACCATGGGTTAATATACATAGCTGCTCAAAATTTCAAGTTTGAAGAGAACAAAAGCATGTTAATCTCAGAAGGCCTGATTTGATGAAAATAAACATGACTTGCTGATGGGAATATTAAAAATAAAAAAATGCATATTTCACCAATTGCTAATAGGAAAATCTACTATACACATTACCTGCTCCATGTCATCACACGTAAGTACACCAAATATGCAAGGGACACCTGCGGAAAAAATGAAGACAGATCCATCCGTTAATGAAATTTAGTCACAGCACTAAAGCAGACGTCCAAGTGACATGCTCTAAAGAGCAACTGAAAAGTCTGAGGTAGGTGCTTAGTAAGAATATTTTCCCGGTTTGTTTTGAATGATAATGGATCCTTTTTCAAAAACGGGTAGCATGGCTCCAACTGAAAAGTCCACAAGGGTGCTTTTTTCATAATTATTCCTGGTTAAAAAATACTTCGAGACATAGTCACACACAAAAAGTGTAACATAATTACCATATGTTGATATGGTTTGAAACACAGGGAATCATGTGTATTATTAGCAACCAGTTACTTGAAATTTAATTTGTTGTCCCAAGACCAAATAAAAATAAATTTGTACCTTATCCATATCGCTAGAGATAGTAATCTAAAACCAAATTGAAACTAGCAATCCGACTCAACACAAACAGAAAAAAAATATATATATATTTTTTCAGTAATTGAGAGAACCCAATACAGATAAACCTACTAGAGGTACTAATTTATATGGAGATTTTAGTGTGTATCTTTTTTCCTTTGGTGTTTCATTTTCCTGATTTTCAGTAATCACAACAACGAAATCTGTTTATTCATGTAAAGATTTCACATTTGCCAATGCATAAGTAAATTCACTTGGCCCGCATAATGAACCTGAATTTAGACCAGCTGACAGTACTCCAGACGCAGCCGAATTAGCTACAGCATCATAATGGGTTGTATCTCCTCTAATCTACTGGTCCAGAAAAGTGCAAAAGAGAAATCCTTCAGCAAATAAAAGAGATAAAGTGATATACAAACAAGAAGATGAACAGAGAAGCTTTAGTTAAAGAAAAAAAAAAACTATCAATCTGACTCCCTGAGAAACTGAATAGAAAAGAACATAATAGGACTCTAAATAAGATAATAAACTACGAATAGACAGAAAGGATCCAAAAGCAAAGCAAAGCAGAAAGCTTACCACAGCTCCAATGCACAAAATGGCTTGATATTTTCGTGATTTCCCAAGTTTCTCGGCAACCACACCTATCTCAAAGCTACCAGGCACCCAAACAACCTATCGCATGTGGATACGAAGTTTTGTTGCTTCATCAAGACATTTTCTTTAACCGAACAACCAACACAAAGAAACGCGCACTCCTAAAGCTATTCAGTTAACCAGCATCACAAGATAGTAATACTCTCGAAGTAAAAACATTGGTAATGTCCTGGTATCTATCCATCATCAGGCATCATTAAACCATGCAAAAAGCAAAATATATGGTAGCTTCCAAATGCATCAGTATCTTAGGAATAGCTTCATTAATGGATTCCTTTTTTTTCTTCTTTGGGGACCAAAACGTTCACATGCATATGGAAATTTCATGAAGGATATGATTCAAACCATCTTTATGATTATTGGTTATTGACTTCAATGCCCATAACATTAGCTTTTGTGACACTGAAATGATAAGATGGGTCAATACTTTGCAAGATGTTACATACTAAAACATTTGTTTGTTCCATTGCGAAAAAACTTCTGAAGAAAACCAAAGGCGCAGGCACGCATTAAAGAAAACTAGAAAAGTGCATGGAAAAAATGCATCAGAATTCAGATGATTTATCAAGGTTCAATAACAGTAGCAACAATTAATTACTCATCATATGCAGTAATCAAATGAAACATTGTGAGCAGTCGCAAACTAACATCAATATCTTCTTCTTTAACCGAATATCTCTTGAAAGTATCCAAAGCTCCATCCAGAAGTGGTCTGGTAATGATCTCGTTGAATCGTGCCACAACCTTCATACCAAAAGAAATTTTTATATTTAACTGAAACAATACAATGAAAGCTGTACAGAAATTCCTCAACCCCAAAAGCCAGAACAAAAAGAATACAATCTTATGAAGAAAACAGGACCAGAAAAGAACAGCAACAATCACAGCAACACCAACAACAATAATAACATGACAGCCTTGATAACAAAAAATTGACCCAATTAGTGTGTCACACGCATACACCGGATTCTGGATGACTAATTATAATACTAAAACAAGAAATTCATGGGGAAAATGTATAAAAGGTAGCAGCACAAATACAGACAATCGCAAAACGGAGACCCTCGGCTGACATAAGAGAGCCTGTCAGATGTCGAACAGCTAATGTCTGCAACAATGTATCACTCCTCTTCTTCTCCGTTCCAAATCCCAAACCTGAAAAAAAAAAATAGACAGGCGCCAAATCAGAACTAAGAATCAATTATAATTCCACAAAATTTAGAAAGGTAATAACCGGAGAAACAAGAAAAAGCATTGATCTTTAACAACTCTGAACCAATTACAGTTCTACAAAAATTCCCTTAACCATACACACGACGCGTGAAAATGTACAAGATGTATGCGGCATTGGATGTTAACCCAAGTAAAGGGACACAAACACAAATGAAAGGCGGAGAACAAGCAGATACGAACCCTGGAGAGGCGATGAGGTCAACGACAAAGCAGCAGGCATCGTGGAATCAGTGGGTTTGCCCATATTCCTCCATGGGCGGTGCGAAAGAGGAGGGTTAAGAGGCAGCTGATTTGCGGGGTCGAGGCGCGAGATGGGAGAAGCAAAAGAGGAGCAGCTTCCACAAAGCGCAGCCATTTTCTTCACTCTTGTGCCCTGCAAGTCTGCAACCTCCCTTTATGGACTGGTGCAGGAAAAGCTTCAATTGAAAAATAAAAATGGGTTCAGGTTGTATCTCTCTCCGTTATAAAATACGAGTCGGGCCAACCCATACTTATCCAACCAAAATGACTATTTATAAAATTTTATATTCTTATTTATATTAACTTTTAAATATAATATTTCAATTTAAAAATATGTAAAATGTGAAAATGACAAGATTTTTTAGTATAAAATATAAAATTTTATAGGGAAAGTACGATTTTTAAAATTGGGTTGACATGATTTTGATTGATTTTTTATGGTTAAATATTTAATTCAAGTTAAATTAAATTGTGCAGAAAAATTTTACGTTCCGAGTAACTTGTGGTATATTTACTTTTTAAAAATTGATATTCAGTGAGTGATAAAGAAATTAGTAAGTTAGCTATTAATGAGCATGTAAAACGTTAATTGTAATATTCGAATGATCAAAAGACATATCACACATTGCACTCATAAATTATGATCTCTCTTTGTCATAATAAATAGAGTTGGACTTGGGCAACCTAAGCCAATTTGGGCTTGGGCCTTTGGGTCCAATCTCTATAATCTTTTCTGCAAATTTATTTGTACTTTTTTTGAATTAGAAGAAAACTCATTTTTAATTGGATTTTGACCCAACCTATTTAGACTCCTCTTGAAGAGTAAGGGGACAATTGCATATGAGTTATAATCGATTTTAAATAGTTATAACCAGTTGGATTAGTTCATATCCAATCACCCAACGCAAAATTCAATTCAATTAAATTCTCATTAAAATTATCAATATAATTAAATAATATTAATCAATCATTCTCACACATCACATCTGTTGACGTGCGAAATTCGGGTCAATGGATGGCAAACTCTCCCTAAGTAAAAAATAGAATTATACCGAATGTGGTCGGGTGATCTTTTTTAAATACTGATTCAACTCAGATATTGTTTTAAGTACAATGTTATTTTAGTAAGAGAATATTCTTCTTCTTCTACTACAATAAATAAAAGGTATTTATAGTGCAAAACTCACGAACACTGTTCACGATGTCAGCACACCAACATTAAATGTAAATTGGTAGTGACATGCGACTCTGCAAGGCAAAACCCACTCCTAATGATCACTTTTGACAGTATGATGGACATGCGTTTTGTCAGCATTTAATGTGTTGTAAGAGGTCGGTCCTCGAAGGATCAAGTCTAATGTCACTTTTTTTTTTTGAAAACTTTTTATTAGTAAATACTTCTCTTTATAATTTTATTAATTTTCGTTCGCCATTTACATTTTTTTCACTGAACTATTATTGTAATATGTAATAATTTTTAATTGTTTTGTTATTTTCTCCATACAAAATAGAAAGATGTAAAATATGATCTTGTTTAACAGAATTAGTCACTGAATGACTTTCATTTAATGATATACTATAATATGATCCTATTCATTTGATTGTTTGTTTGTATTTTATTAAGAAAAAAAAAAATAGGAAGCCTCACAAGAAGAGGAGTCTTTGATTTGGTTAATAAGTAAATGAAAGGATAACTTCTGAAAATGTGGAGGCATGGACATGAGATATTTATGGTATATTATCACGTATCTATTTATTAATAGTGCGTGGCCCGTGCGATGTGCGAGAAAATAATATTACAATTTTATTATAAATTAAATATATAAATAACATTAATCATGATTTATTTATTGTTTTTAAATTAAATTGAGTTGGACACAGTACGACTGGATGGACCGAGAACCGGTTTATAACTAGTCTAGTTCGCTTGAATAAAATATTTTCTCTCGAATCCGTCAATACCAGTCGGTTGGGCTGGTAGGATCGATACTATTTTCTAAATAAATTTTGTTTTATTTAAAATAATTTTAAATAAAATTATATATTTAAATAAAATAGATATTTATAACTTATTTATCAATTAGTTTAAACATTTGAATTTATAAATTGTTTAGATATCTAAGTAACTCATTTTATTTAAATTTATTACAAAAAGTACTATATATATATATATATATATATATATATATATATATTGAAATGTTTATAAATTAAAATCTGAACAAACCACCAATGATTTAATAAAATAGCTTGGTCGTTTCGATGACGGTCCAATTCTGAATACCTTATATTTACTGTACATTAATAATTATTATAATAAAATATTATTTGTTTCACATAAATATTAATAAAATGATATATAAATATTCATAAATCGTTAAAATGTTGTCATAAAAGTATTGTTAATACGATTATTTGAAGTTTGGACTACATCACATTCACGTAATAAAATATTTTCAATACAAAATTTATATTTAGGTTCAATAATCGATTTGGTGTGGTCGAACTGATGTATAACTTAGTCACATGGGACCAACCAAGTTGTATTAAGTTTTTTGACTATTTTAAATATCACCTAAAAGTAATTCAATCAACCTGTGTAGTACCCTAATTCAATCACCCGATTGATCCGATTCTTTAAATATATTTAATTTTATGATTCATATAATAAATGTCTACACCAAATGATAGTATACTATAATTATAAATTATATATCTAAAGATGAATTAATTATTTTTACTTTATGCATATTAATAAAAAATAAACATAGTAATTTTCAAAAATTAAGATTAATTGATTGATTATGCAATTTAAAGAACAATTTTAGCGTTCAATAATTTTTTTTAAGGCACAAATATAAAGACCGAGATTCTAAAACTTTTATTATATTTTGAATTGAGATTTTATAAATATAGAGACCGAGATTTTTTAAAAATAAAAACTTACACAATTAATAAATCTTAGCCAGATTTTTTAAATAATAAAATAAACTAAACCTCGAAATTTAAGGTAACATTTAATGCTGTATGATTTTTAAAGAGAAAACACGAAAAATAATAAAACTTACTACTTATAAGCTGAATTAAGTTCTGACCTATTTTTTTGCTACTATTTGATAAATGATAATTCTTATTATATAAATTTGGTGAGTTAATTCGCTGTTCACAGCGGGTTCAAAAAGAAACTCAAAAATCTCTTCTTTCTGACACTGGTGCATTTTAGTTTGCTAATAGATTTTAATATATAATTGATTTTTTTTTTGTGTGTTTTATTATTTTCTATAGATTAAAGTTCTCATATATTGGTATATACTTAATTATGATTACAATCTCACCATTAACTATATACTAAACACAAGGACTTTTTAGTCCGTACAATATCTTACAAAATTATTATTCCTTTTATAAAAGTAGAGATACGTTAAATTAATCATGTTTTCCCCGAACTAAAATTTAAAATGTATATTAATTAACTTTGAAATTTGATAATATTTAATTTGCTTAAAGTTTGAAACAGAAGTACCATTACTTTTCATGTTTATTTAATTAAAATAAGTTCTTTAATTTAGCATGATTTAATTATGATCTTAAAGTCAGCTAGACGCATTGAAAACCAAGATGATGGAATAGACTGGATTTAAGTTCAAATGTTTTGCCCAAGAGATCTTGATTTTGGAACCATCTGAAACTTACAATCCCGATTCTAGTATTATTCACATACAATCCTAATTTAGAAGATCAAACCCAATCGAGATGTTATCACATAAATAAATAAATAATTCAAGAAAAGTGAGTGCATCGATACTATATATGTTATAGGATTAAATCATAAAAGAATCAAATAGTGGTACAAAACATCCATAAAACCATAATCAAAGAGTAGATAAACATGTCTGGTTTGAAACCTTGTATTCAAAATTATAATATAAATTGTATTGCGAGTGATTATATCATTTGGCTCAAAGTTTGAGTATAATTGAAAGTGATGCTGAATCTGCGTGCTAGCTACAATTCCTGGAAGAACCATCATATGAGTTTCCAAGGCTTTGCGGACTTCCCGTTGTTTGGCTGCCTTTGAAGTTTCATGAAAGAAGCAATATTGAAGTCAAGATGTAGTAAAACTGAGAAATGATCAACTTTAGCTATTTAGGACAATATGAATTGCATGCATATTTTTTTTCATCTGTAGTTTTGATACTTTGAGTTCATTAAATATTCATTTATGCGTTGTCTAATGGTAGAAGTTAAACATAATGTGAACAGAAACGTCATCATGTTTAGAAGGAGCATAAAGAAGTCAACAGGCCTTACCTCAAGCCTCTCGATCGAAAATTCTTGACGACTCTTGTCATAGTCTCTGGACACAATCGTTACTCGAAGACTTTCATTCCCAATATCCTCTCTTTGTTCTCTTTCTATTTCCCTTGCAGAAGCCATGGTAGACTCGTTACAATCACGCACAACGATCGATTTCAGCATAGGCATATCTCCAACCTCCCGAGGTATCCTATCCAACTTGGAAAACGTATCAAGAACAAGATGCTCGAGGCACGGAAAGTGACAGCTGTCCAAACTCCACTGCAATAGATCCTGACAGCTGACGTGTAAGTACTTTAGCAGCTGGAATTGACCCTCAACGGTTACCCACTTATGTCCCAAATGACAATATATCAGTTTCAGAACTTGCAGATGTGGCAACAAACCTATCGTTGTCCCAATCTCTTCCCAATCGGATTTCATGCACCATAAACTCAACTTCTTCAGCGAAAACGAGACTCCAAGGCTCCAACCCAATTTACTCGGCCTTGTTCTCGGTAGAGAATCAACCGAGCTTGACACTTGACGTGCCTAAGTTGAGGCATTTTCCAAATGTCAATCATCAAATGTCTCTTTGGGAAACTCCCGAGGCGGACAAGGGGCTAGCGGAAACTTTTCGCAGTCAATATCAAGAAGCCGCAAGTACGGAATAATTTTCATGAAATCATCATTCTCTTCGGGAACTAAATGCGCGGCGTACACAACTGTTAGCGCCCTCAATGATTTGAAATAAAGATTTCGCAACTCAATAGCCCCTTTCCTCAAATCACAAATCAAAGAACGGAGTGAAGAAGATCGCCAAGAATTAATATAGTGATCGCCGATCACATTCGAATAGAAACTGGTGCGCCGTTGTGTTTTCAATGCAAAATACTCATTTCTCGGAGACTCTAATACGTGAAGAAACTTCTTTTTCCGAGCTTCTTTTACGCACAGGTCCCTCAACAGGTCGTGGATTTTGAAAGATTTTATATTCCCTGTGGAACCAAATTGTTCAACTAAAACCAGGTTTCTATCCACAAGCTCCTGTAAGTATTCTTCAGCAACGATTTCCAAAGACTTACCACTAATTGGTCTGAGAATTCCTTCAGCAACCAGTAGTCTTACGAGCCTTGATTTAGGAATTACACGGTCTTCCCGAAAAACTCCCATGTAAATAAAACAAGGCTTCAGATATATAGGCAGCTCAAAGTAACTCAGGCGCAGTATTCTTGAACAGCACTCATCATCCTCTGAATTCAAGACTGCATGAAAGTTTTTCAAGACATTTTCCCAATACCTACGTGATTGTTTGACCTTCGACAGAAGTCCACCTATCACCGTGATCGACAAAGGAAGCCCTCTGCAGGATTTCACGATTTTCTTTCCCGTTTCTTCTAATTCGGGAGGGCAGCTTTCTTCCTCAAACACGATTCTGCAGAATAGGTTCCAACTGTTATCCTCGTCCAAGAATTTACAGAATAGGTTCCAACTGTTATCCTCGTCCAAGAATTTCATTTCAACGACATCAACAGAGTTAGCCATGTAAAGAGCCACGCGAGTTAGCCTGGTGGTTATAACAATTCGACTCCCGTCCGCATAATCGGGAAAGTAGAATTGCATTTTCTCCCACGCCTCAACACTCCATAAATCATCCATTACAACTAAATACCTCCTACCCGATAAGCTCTTATATAGTAATTCTCCTAGCACATTCTCACACTTTCCATTTAGATCTTCCTCTTGTTGTAAACTGAGAAGACACTGTACTAGGATGTCTCGAATGCTGTACTCTCGGGAATTGTAACCCAAATAAGAATATCGAAACGATGCACGATAAGTGCGTTTTCATAAACACATCTCGCAAGTGCAGTCTTACCAGAGCCCCCCATGCCGACAATTGGGATGATATGACGTTTAGGTCGCCATTCTTTATCTGTGAGCTTACCCATGACCTGTACTATGACATCATCAACACCTACCATGATTTTTGAGTTTGGAAGATACCTCGATGAACTTCCAGTTAGGGCTGCTGTACGATTCTTGTGAAGCTCCTCCTCCACATCATCATCATTGATTTCGGTCATCATCTCCTTGACACAATTCGTGATTGAATCCATATCTTCCGCCACTTTCGCAAGACTAGAAGCTTTGAGAACAAAACGAAAGAAATGAATGGGATTGAAAATTTGTCTGTGAGTGGCAGTATGTGATTCGACCAGGTCCTCTGCCTCGTAAGCTGTATCGGCAAGACGAGCTTCCAGAGCATCTGCTTCTTCTGCGCTGTCGGGCCACGTACATTTTTCGAGAAGCTGTAGCAAGAAAATGATATTTTCGGAGATTGATTCGATTTGTGTGTGGTAAAGGGATATTACTGAAGGGTCGGGATGGTTTCGAAGCTGTTCGATAGTATGTCTGAGAGAAAGAAGAGCTGCATACGCAGCTGCCATTTGAGGTTTTGTGTCTAGGAAAACTAAAACCGGCCAGCCAGCTCTATGTGTGCTGAATGACTGAAAGATGAGGGAAGCTTTATGATTTTATCAAACTCTGCATAATTATGGAAGGCTTTTATTGCACTGGGGCCTTATATGACAACTGTTTCGTTTCTAATTCTAGTTGGCCCTTCGGCCCACGTTAGTGGACTTTTTTAGAGAAGAATGGTAGTATACACACCTAAAATTTTATTGTTTTACTAGTTACTGCTACAGTACTACTGCATTGAGTTCAAAGATCCATTGTTTGACGGGGTACTAGCTTTCCTTTTCCCCTTTCCTTTAATTGATATGGCGCGTGACGACTTGTGGCCTGTGGCCTATGGGGTGAAGTAATTAGGTCGTTGCTGACTTTTGCATATGAATTTACCTGTAAATTGCCTCCGCAGCTTCACGAAATTCAGCAGCATTGACAAACTCAACAAAAGTCTGAATCTTGGTCTAGCCCAAGTAATCTTGCAGCAAAAAGGTTATAAATTCCAACCATTTTCATTATTGTGCTCATCCCTTCCTTTCTTGTTTT
>BKCP01006848.1:2078855-2091171 GCA_008636005.1 Striga asiatica | reverse complement strand
ACCACAGCATGAGCAATCATTATCCCATTGATGCCCGGGAAGATTTCCGTTCTATTCTGCCGTTTTTGCCGCTGACCGTCCGATCCTCCGCCATTTCTTGGCCGGTGCCAGTGGTGCAAATCCTTGAAGCCCTCTCCAGAGGCCCGAGTCACAGCCATGTCGATTCTGGTGAGCTTCTTGCCGTCTCCATTAACGACCTGCGCAAATCTCTCGGGCTTTCTCCTCTCCATGCCTCCAGGCCATCTGGCTTCTCCCTGTTCTTTGATGATGTAAGTTTACTGCATCACCTTTTGTTTCATCTTTTTTTTCTTCCGAACTGAGTAATCATTAAAGTTTTAGGACTCTTACATGTGAGAAGTTAGTATGAGTTTGGAATGTTGTTGATTATGATGCAGTTCAGTTGGAAGATTTGCTTAATGATGTCTGAATAGGTGTTTTGACTTCTCAATTTACTACTAACTGAAAACTTGTCCTATTTATGATGTGTATAATTCTTCACAGAACAAAATGATACCCACTTTTTTTAATGACACATTCTTGGTTTAGTTGTAGGTGATATTGATTTGATTCTGCGTTTATCACAGTTTAGACGGCCATATTTTAACTCTAGTTTTCTGGAAGTAGTGGATTGTAGAAGTTATATTAATATTTTGACGAATGAGGGATTTTTAGGTTCTTTTTTATCCATTGATTTTTTTGTGGGTACTGGCTTTTATATGCTGAAAACTCTCTTAAAAAAATGCTAGTGACAAAATACAAATATAAGGTAAAGAAGGTTAATGCTCGTGGACTGTCTTACTATGTGTTGATTATATAGGAGCATATGGAATTACTTGTTAAAGAGTTTAATGTTATTGTTAGTGCAGTTGATGAATAAGGATGAAGCTGAGAAGTGGTTTGGAGAAGTGGTCCCTAGACTTGCTGGTTTACTGTTGAGGTTACCTGAGTTGTTGAAATCTCATTATCAGAATGCAGCTGTCTTTAATGGAATGGAAACTGGTCTTAGATTATTGGAAGCTCAACAGCCAGGTGTCGTAATTCTTAGTCAGGTGGGATTTGTTTGCGGGCACGAGTAAGAAGGAGTAAATAGTTCCTTTTAAGTTTTGATTTTGACATACGAGAGTCAGTTTTTGTGTTTTTCAATTCAACTCAAGGTGGCTTGATTACATTGCATCTAATCTTTTGACTGCCATGGTTGATTAGAGTTTAAAGTTTACAGGTTGAATATATAAATCCATATTTAGCAACTATTTTCAAAGTGGTTTTACTACTGTTGCAACAAAAGTTGCAATGCTTATTTATATTGGCTTTGCAGTCAACTATTTCTTGTTAGATTGTTCTTTTTAAATGTGTACTGTAAAGTTTACTTTCAACCATTTTCTTCTTATTCTTTCTTCTCGTTTTTATAGGAGGTTATCACTGTAGTTGAATTCATGCCTTTTCTTTTAGACTGTTAATCCTAAAATTACTTTAACCAATGTATTGATTTGCAAAACCATTAATTTTAGTTCGAATCAGTACCATATCTACATGAGTGAGAGTGAAATTATTATAGTAAGAAGGTTGTGCTCATGGAATGAACAGTTTGAAAGAAAACAAGGGAATCAGGTTAAGTTTAAGTTATTATATACTAGTGGACAGTAGTTTATTGGGCGTAACATGTGCGGGAACACGCACACATTTGTAACTAGAAGAATCTGAAATGTCCAATCGAGGGTTTTTCCCCTTGTAGCATCATGATATTCTGTTAATAACATAGTAGTGTTGGTAAATTCCAGGATAACCACATTTTTCATTCATGTATAAAAAAATTCCTTAATTCCTGATTAGTGATCTGAGCTCAACTTCTTTTACTGGTGCAATATGGCTCCACTAAACTATAGTTGCCTGTCTCAGGAATTGATTGCTGCTCTTCTGGCTTGTGCTCTTTTTTGCTTGTTTCCAACAGCTAAGAGAGATGAGAAAAATCTTCAACACATCAACTTTGATAAATTGTTTGGGTATGTTAACACTTGTCATCCATATACTTGTAATTCTCTTTGGTTTCGGATTTCTTGGCATCTTCCGTTGAAATGATTACCAGCTACACAGTTGTGAGTATAGTAATTTAAGTTGAAAATACCAGCTGTCTTCCAAAATCAGCTTTGTAGCACCTGGGTTGCCACCTTTCATCGGATCTATTTAATAAACTTTTATTCTCAAAATTGATACTCTTAACCGGTACGTGTAAATCTGTACCTTAAAAACTATTGCATTATTTGCTTGTTATGTCCAATGACCCCCTAAAGGAAAGGCAGAGTTTTCCGTTTTTCGTCACTGATGATTATGTTTTCAGGATTTTGTACCATTGTAAGGGGGCAGCTCATGAAAACAAAATAAAGTGCATAGTTCACTATTTTGAGAGGGTATGCCAGAATATGCCTTCTGGGAATGTCTCCTTCGAGAGAAAAGTTCTCCCTTTGAGGAGAAATAACTCGTCCGACATCTTTTACCCTGAAGCTGATCTCTGGAGCAAATCTAACAATTCCCTATGCAGATTTGAGGTAATAAATAAGCAACCAGTGTACTGCAATAGCACGCTAGGTATTCATTTGGAGATCCCAAATGAATTTATGTATTATCTTCCGATATAGATATCTAACATTGCCAAAATCAATAGGTTAACACCTCCGGCCTGATCGAAGATCAACCTTACGAAGCCCTCGAAGTAGATTTTGCAGATCAATACATCGGCGGTTTGGTTCTCAAACTCGGCTCTCTCCAAGAAGAAATCCGCTTCGCGATCAATCCCGAGCTTATTGCCGCCATGCTTTTCCTGCCCGTAATGGCAGACAACGAGTCCATCGAGATAGTCGGGCCCGAGAGATTCTCAAACTACACGGGCTACGATTTTTCATTCCGATTCGCCGGGCCCCACGAGGACACAAAGGGTGTCGACCTGATCAAAAGGCGCCGAACGAGGGTAATCGCAATCGATGCCCTCGACGGGCCCGGGAACTCGCAGTACAGGCCCGAAGGCCTCTTGCGTGAGGTTAATAAGGCTTTTTGTGGATTTATAGATCGGCATAGTGAAGGTGAGGTTGGGGTGGCCACCGGGAACTGGGGCTGTGGGGTTTTCGGTGGGGACCCTCAAGTTAAGTCCGTCATCCAGTGGCTGGCGGCTTCTCAAGCGCGAAGGCCTTTCGTGGTGTACTACACGTTCGGTTTGGGGAAGTTGCGGAGGCTTGAAGAGGTTGTACAGTGGGTCGAGTCTCGAAAATGGAGTGTGAGTGAGGTTTGGAGGAAATTGGTGGAGTACTCGGGTTTGCGGGTGAGAGGGGAGGCTACAGTTGGCTTCTTCGATTGGCTTATACCGTCGAGTAGGGATGGAAAACGGGCAGGGCAGGGTGGAGCGGGCATGTGAATATTTAAAACTGACCCGTCTGCCTGTGGAAAGGGAGACGGGTCGGGTCGGGTCAGAACATGTGTGAAGAAATATTATGAGTTCTTTTTCTTCTTTTCGCCTGTGCCTTAAAACTGTCTTATGAATGATGATCAAATGTTGGTTTTGTAAACAAAGTATTGTACCCTCAGAATTTGATACGGGCCGGTCCACGATAATCGCACTCTTGGGCTAATGATGACTTTCCGAGCCAAAATATCTGGTTTACTTTATGCGGTTTCTTTTGATTCTTTTATTAAATGAACTCCCTAAATTTTTACAATAACAAATAACCCCCTAATAAACCGCCATAAAAACAGTATCTCATAACTGTTGGCGACCTCCCGTCAACAGAATAACACTAGAAGGAGGGTGGCCATCAAGAGTTATCAGCCTATAAATAGCCACCATCTCCTCAGGTTATTTTCACATCCAAAGACTCGTCCTTTCATATACATGGCTTCCTCCTCCCATAAGAAGGACGACTCAGCTGACCCTCCTTTCTCTTTTGCAATCGACCGAGTGAATGGGCAGCATCGTCGACCCCCACGTTCTTGATCGCTTCGTTATTTTACCACATAACATCCACAAGAATCTCGAAATATTTTCCATTCACTTCTTCTAGCCACAAAAAACTCAAATCTGGCATTTTGGGCATGACTTGTTATCAGCCCACCTTGGACAAGAAAATGGATTGATCAACTCACCCTCGATAAGAACGTGAGAGTGAATGATTCGTCGATCCTCAAGTAATCCTGGTCCACTCGAGACTGGGGGATTAGACAAAATGTTTGGAACTAAACTTGGCTATTGTCCTCTTCTTAGGCCCAGAAATCACCTTCTCAGCTATCAACCTGATGTAGCACTCAGAATAGCTCAACAGACTAACTTGAGTAAGTCGCTCGAATGGGTCAGTTTGGTAGAGCTCTTACATGTTTAAAGATGATCTATCTAGTCAAGAAGCTTGTATGTGGGCTCAAGGTACTTGTCGACCAGAAGGAGACGACCTAGAGGTACCGGCCTCAAGGAGCTCGGCAATACAATCGGCCTCGAGGTATCAAGGTCGTACGGTCTGAGGTCAGGGTAGCCCTCAAGATGAGGTCTGGTTCGACCTCGGGTAGGCCACAACAGGTAAGGTCAGGAGGTCGATGTTACGGCCTAGAGATCTAAGGGTTGTACAGTAAGGGGGAAAGAATCCTAGTAAGAGAGAGAATCACTTGCTCAAGGACACTTGCCTAGATAGAGGCATGGTAAGTTAAGAAATGTGACATGGTTAGATCTTTTTTCCTAACAAAGACTTTCTAGGGAAACAAGATATCTGCCCATATAAAGGGGTCAGGTTCTTCTTCATTAGATACCGCAATCTACGCCTTTAAGTTATATATTCTCGTATACAGCTATTGAGCAAGTTCTGACTTTAGCGTCAGAGGTTTATTGGCCGGGACCCCCTCCCGGCATATTGTAGGCCATTGGTGCTCAAAGAATACTAAATATTTTTTTTATAATATAAATAATATTTTATTTCATGTATTTTGGTTATTTCAGTTCAATTTTAATTTGGTTTGACACAAAAGTATGACCGTTTCATACTATACAATAGCACCGAAACCGTGCACAATATGGCTAGACGGGTTGCACATTAATGACTGTCAGATTGCACACTAACGACTAAACTAGAAATTATGGTTCAAATAATTATATTTCAATTCGATTATTTATTTTTGTTATTTTAAAAAAGATTGATTATTTCTACCGAACAAAAAAAAAATTAAGTATTAAATAAAAACATAAATCATATCAAATATCGACCCCATCCGATTAATAATATTGTCTATTGTCTATATATATATATATATATATATATATATATATATATGGGCTAGTTCAAATAAAAATTAGTCCTGATGTGAGAACCGTATTTGATGCTATTTTTAATTGTGTATGATGTTACTTTTAACATTACATGGTGCTATTATTTTCACAAATTCTAATATAAATTGTGTTGCTAATTTTAATAAAAAATAATCATGATTAAAAATAGCATTAGAGCACAACGTAAAATTAAAAATAGCGGTTCTCACGGTTCTCACACTAGTACTTGGTTCTCATTTGAACCACATCATATAAATATATATATATATATATATATATATAAAATTTCTAGCAATCTATTAAATAAAATCTCATAAATTTTATCTCGTAAATTTTACCTCATAAATTATAGATACGTGGTACATAATTCAAAAATTAACTCTGCTAGTTAAGACAAAAATCGTTACACACACACACACACACACACACATATATATATATATATATATATATGTTTGATTATTTTTTTAATAGTAACTATTTCCCTCCAAAAAACTCTATTTACTATTTTGAGAAATTAATTTAACAATTTATGGTATATATCAAATGACCACTTATGGAAATTGCGGCTCATTATTTAAGGAAGTAATTAAGCCATAGTTTAAGATACCTTAATTATTCAAATCATGTGAATTAATTAATATATGGTATAAAGTGGACGAATTTATTTTTGGTATTGATGGTTATTTCTATACGAAATAAATTAATCAATATATGGTATAAGGTAAGCAAATTTATTCGGGTTACCAAAATAATTATTTTATGGAATCACGTTATAGTCAAATCGAATAAAAAATTCTGAGATGACACATATTTTGAAACGAATATAATATAATTTATTATCAATTATATGCAACAGGCGGGTTGTTTACTAATTTTAAATAAACATTTTTATGTAAGTTTTGCACGATTTAAGTTTTATAAATTTTGCACAATTATATTTTATATAATATCTTTAATAAATTAATAGAGGTACATTGTATTACATATTGATTCCATGTTTTTAATTTATAATATTATTTAATGAGAATTTTTAATTTATAAATATTAATGATGCACGGGATTCGTACTAGTTTTATATTAATGGAATAATAATTATTTATTTTATTGTATCATATAATAATTATTATTAGATTAATAATTATATTCTACACTAAATGATATATGAAAGTTACATGAGCATAAAAAATTATATTGTAAAATTTTTTGTTCAAGTTATTTATTCTAAAATCAATATTATATTTTTTTTTATCTCATTACGCGATTGTTTTTTAAAGAGATTAATTTGTTTTAATGTCATAGTAATATCCCTTAAAATCGCATAAGCAATTGTTATAATAAATTTAATATTTTTCAGCAAATTAATTGATCATAATTTCTCAAATTACGAATATTACATTATTTATTACATTTTATGCAATCAATATAATTAGTCATATACAATCAAATAGTTACGTACTATCTATTTTAACTCAATGATTAAATTTTAAAACATAATACCGTAATTCAACTTATAATTTTAATATTATATGCATAATTATAACATATAATACTTCATGTTTAAAATTTAATATCATTATCTAACTTATAATTTTTAATATAATATGTCTATAACTAGCTTATAATATTTTGTTTATATCTGTGCAAATGCACATGATCGAATACTAGTTACAGCGGCGAATCTAGAAATTTTCATGAGCCTAGACAAAAAATAGTTCAAAGAAATTTTTAACCATATTGCACAAAGTACATATTAACAATTAAATAAATCCTTGAAATAATCGAGTGTTGAGGGGTTCCCTATTTAAATTGTCTTTGACTTGATACTAAAAAATGAAATTGAGAATGAAGTCTAGTTATTTTAGTTTGCATTTTTATTATTATTAAGAAATATACCAAAAAAATTTACAATCCTTTTCCCATCATTTTTTGTAATAAGAAATAAACAAGTCATTTTAAAATATAATTTATTAATTTAAGAAAAGCCTAAATGTCATCATTTTTGTTTTTGTTATTTTATAAAGATTTTCTATGGATTATCAAGTAGAGTTTTTTATTATTAATTTTCAACGCTTTGTAATTCTACAAGCCGAAACCGGACGATTTTTGTGCCGTCCGAACCGGCCTGCCGGACGGGCTAAAAGTCGTCCGGTTCCGGCGGCCGGACGGTTTTTTTTTTTTTTTTCAAAGGGGGGCGGTAAGTAGTAATAGGGGATGGTGAATAGCAATTAAGTTATTTTTATGTAGATAATAAATTATACCACTGAATGTAGGAAAACAGAAAAAAATAATAATAATTATTTACGGACGGTTCAATTTAATCAACCTTAAGGGAAGTTAAACGCCAAATTTGTAATTATAATGGTAATAGAATCCTAAGAGGTGACAAAGTACGGAAACAAATTAAGTAAAGTTCTATACCATACATATACAGGAAGAAGCTGAGGTTCTAGCTTCATACTCTTCCTAGACCCTTGGCCTCCTCTTTTGTACCGAAAAAAAAAAAATATTGAGGTGATGAGAAAGTGAACAAACAAGTCAGAAATTATGACGGCTCCAAGGTTGAACGACGACAGACTATCCCAATTGCCACAACCGATATTGCACAATATACTACGTTACCTTTCCCAAGAAGAAGCCGTTAGAACTTGCACGCTGTCCAAATCATGGCGCTATCTTGGCCCCACACGCCCCAATTTCACCATGGGAGAGACCGACTTTAAAGGAAGTAAACAAGAATTTATCAACGTCCTCGAAAGGTACTTACAACTATACTTGGATCACAAGATTTGTCCGCAAGAATTCTGTCTTTCCATGTCAACGCCCGATGCCGACTCGGTTTTGTTTCTTGACAAGTGGATTCCGGTGCTCGTTCGGGATTGGGCTGTAGAGGACTTTGGTCTTTTTTTCGATATACGTAAACATGCAGTACTCTTTGATCTGCCCTCTGTCTTTTTCGAATCCGAATCCCTCCAATATTTGTACCTCACAGACTGCAACTTGAGCAGAGTCAGTTGTTTCGACAGGGAAATATTGTCCGTGAATCTCAAAGAACTCAACCTTTGGAACGTTTTTATTACGGAGGACATTCTTGAGAAGATAATATGTAGCTGCCCATTGATTGAATTGGAGCTCCATAGATGCGTAGGGTTGAGAGCCATCAGAATTGATAAAAGGGCTCGCTATCTCAAGCGATTTGACTCATATGGTGCATCGAAAGACAATGAGCCGCCGAGTCTTGAAATTGACGTCCCATCTCTTGAGAACATCCATGTTAGTACCTGTCCGAATTGGTATCAAGACAAGAAAACCTATTTTCCTCATCTCAACTCTTTAAGTCTATTTTCTGTGAGACTCACTACAGAGACATTTGGCTTCTTTTCGCATAACTTCCCTTGCCTTGAAAGTCTATCCTTGAAACATTGCTATGGCTTTGAGGAATTTGAGCTGTCCAGTTGTTCGGTCAAGGAATTTGAGTTGTCTAGTTGTGATCCGTTAAACAGGATTGCTATTGATGTGCCAAGCATAGTCATGTTTAAGTATGAAGGTCGTGTTCCCGAGTCATTTTCTTTCACGACAAATTCCGAAAAGTGGAAATCGGATATAAATCTGCGGCCTGTTTATTTGTTCAATGAGATTTTGCCAGGGTTGGGCAAAGTAGGTCAACTGCTCAAGGCAGTAAGCGGATCTGAAATATCTCTAGATATTAGGCAGTTCTATATGTCTCTGCATTTGGTGTCGTCTTTTATGGACAATCTATTTTGCATTTGTCGTCCGAGAATTATACAACGGTCTCATTTTTTCCCAGAATCCAAATCGAAGTTTCACCAACGGCACGAGCAATCAACAAAGTTGATGTGCAATATCCTGGGGATGAAGAAGGGAGAATTTGAAAGTGGCCGAATAAAAAGGGGCCGTCATTGGCGACAAGATCTTGAGAAAGTAATCTTTGAAACACGACAAGTTCAGAGTATAATCGTTGAAATTTCTGATGAAAACCGGAAAAAATGGCGTCCTATCCTTGAGAGAAGTTGGTCGGAATTTTTGGAAGCATTGTTGCCAAAAGATTCTAAGCGGGTGGAGCATTGCATACGCTTTGGATTGAGCTGGAGAGAATAAATCTACCATCATAGTTGGGAACTGAGTTTCCAGTTCACATAATTTCCTGGCAGCTCAATCTTTTATATATAAGCATTTGTGATCTCAAGTGTTTTTTTTTTTTTTTGGTTAGNCCCATATGAGACTTTTGATTTTTTTTTTTTAACTTGAATTTAAAATGAGCTGAGACACAACATATAGGTCCTTAGATCAGGCTAATACCTTGAAACAATTTCCAAATAAGCTACAAAAGAAAAATGCAGAGGGGCTTAACAAAAGATGATCGAATATACTAGCAAACAAAATATTAGATTCATGAATGATCCAGTTCATATACTAGCAGCAGATCTTTCCAGTGTTACCCAACTAATTACTTATATGTCATCAGCAGCGTTTTCCATTTTTCCTCACTGATGATTATGTTTTCAGGATTTTGTACCATTGTAACGAGGCAGCTCATGAAAATAAAATAAAGTGCATCGTTCACTATTTTGAGAGGGTATGCAAGAATATGCCTTCTGGGAATGTCTCCTTTGAGAGAAAAGTTCTATCTTTGAGGAGAAGTAGCTCGTCCGACATTTGAATTTTGAATTTTGAAGATTCAAAACCGACCCGTCTGTCCTGTGGAACGGGCGGGTCGGGTCGAAACATGTGGGAAGGAATATTATATGGGTTGATGTTGATAAATAGGCTTTGTCAGTAAGCTTTTTTTTTTTCTTTTCTTTTCTTTGCCTTAAACTGTCTTATGAATGATGATCAAATGTTGTTTCTGTTGAAAAGTAAGTAAATAAGCTTGTTTATGTGAAGTTTTATTCTCCACCTTGTGTTTTACAGTTTTAGTAATCTAATAATGCAAATCAAATGTCCCTTTTAAATGTGTCGGTTTAGCTCCAAGTCAGATGTAAAGTGGTGTCCAAATCTGTCACAAGAATTATGGTCATTTCCCGTCTGTGCTGCAATGTGTCTGGTAATACTCAGTAGATGGAGAATGCCTGATTCAGTGATTTGAGAAAAGAATGAAAGGAAGAATTAACATAAACAATTACTATTTGAATTTCACAAATGGATAAAATCATATTTAGAATAATGGATAAAATTTTGATAGTTTGACTTTAGTGGACAATGGTAATTTACTGTTAATGTCATAGTATATAGTATATCATAAAGTAAAAACATGCCAACTGCAAGTATCATGTGTACCTTTAACTTTAAACTAAAAAATATCAATCTATATATATATATAATAAGAATTAACATTTACCATAAATAGTAGTAAGAAAAAATCAACTCACATTTATTATATACTATTTTTAGCAATTTTTTTATTTTACATTTTAATTTTAATTCATTATCAAAAAATTGGATGGTTCCTAAATTAATGGGTTTTAGATGACGTATCCTGTTTCAAAAATTATAAATCATTTAAAATCGGATGGTTTCTAAATTAATAGTTACAAACTTTTCAAAGTTGTAATCTTTATGGCATCTTTTCTTTTTGATTTTTTTTAAATTACTATGTTTATTTTTTATTAATATGCATAAAATAAAAATAAACAATTCATCTTTAGATATATAATTTATAATCTTAATATACTATCATTTGGTGTAGACATATGAATCATAATTTTTTTTTATTTCATAAAATTAAATATTATATTTAAAGAAAATAATGAAATTACTTTGGATCAATCGGGTGATTGAATTAGGGTACTGCCCACGTTGTGAATTACTTTTAGGTGATATTTAAAATAGTCAAAAAACTTGACATAACTTGTTGGTCCCAGGTAACTAAGTTATGTATCAGTTTGACCAGACCAAATCGATTATTGAACCTAAATATAAATTTTAATATTGAAAATACTTTATTATCTAGTCCAAACTTCAAATAATCATATTAACAATACTTTTACGACAACATGATTAATGATTTATGAATATTTATATATCATTTTATTATTATTTATGTGAACAAAATAATTATTTTATTATCATTTTTATTAATGTACGGTAAATATAAGGTTTTCAGAACCAGAACGTCATCGAAACGATCAAGTTATTTTATTAAATCATTTGTGGTTGTTCAGATTTTAATACATAATACTTTAATATATATATATATATATATATATATATAATACTTTTTGTAATAAATTTAAGTAAAAAGTGTTACTTAAATATCTAAATAATTTATAAATTCAAATTTTTAAACTAATTGATAAACAATTTATAAATCTCTATTTTATTTAAATATATAATTTTATTTAAAATAATTTTTAATGTAACAAAATTTGTTTAGAAAATCGTATCGATCCTACCAGTTCAACATACTGATGTTGATGAATTCGATAGCAAATATTTTATTCAAGCGCAATAGACTGGTTATAAACCGGTTCTCGGTCCATCCGGTCGGACTGTATCCAACCCGATTTAATTTAAAAATAATGGGTAAACCATGATTAATGTTATTTATTTATTTAATTTATAATACAATCAAAATATTGTTTTTCCGTGCATCGCACGGGCCACGCAGTAGTTATGAATTTAAAAGATATAATTCTATCTAAAAGTAAGAAAATCGTCAGCCAAACAACCGATATTTGATTGGTCTAACCGATATTTATAAATCAATTTTTAATTTTTTAATTTATCCTCACACATGAATTTTATTTATCCAAATAGGTTTAGCATTTAAAACTTACAAGTGAAGTGTTTCGAGCTCTAAATATGGACTATGGAGCTTTGCTAGAAACCTTATCATTTTCCCGATCGGAGCTTTGGGTTTAACACACAGACAAACATTTCCACTCCACTCTTCGAGTCTCAGTTTAACTTTTCAATCTCAAATATCAGGAATTAAGAGGAACCTAAGGTACCTCTACACTTCTCACTGCACGCGAGTGAGTTCGATATCACTGTTTCCTTTTT
>BKCP01006848.1:2021028-2069321 GCA_008636005.1 Striga asiatica | reverse complement strand
ACAAGGACTACGACCCCAAGACTTGGGACATTTCAGGCCAGTTCCTGTTTTTCAGTAGTCTAGAAGACGAGTGCAACCGACCACTGGAGGATGGACTCCCTGCATCAGAGTACGAGGGGAGGGCGAGAGCCCTCATACTCTGGTGTATTGGGTCCTTCTTCTTCCCCTCTCATCGGGCCAACGGAGTCAACCTCTACTGGCTATCCCTATTGAATGTCATTGATGACATTCCGGGGTACAGCTGGGGTGGAGCGCTTCTGGCGGGGGTATATAGAGCGCTCTGCGAAGCTTACGAGAAGGACGAAAAATATATCAAGAGCTGCGTGCAGTTGATTCAGGTAAATTTATTTACTTGTGGTTTGTATATTAATTTTATTTATTATAAATTACAATAATATGTGCTAAAAAATGTATATGTTTATATGCGCAGGTTTGGGCATGGGAACGCATCCCTCGTGTTCGCCCAATCATAAAAAAGACGCATTTCGGCTCTCAGCCTGCTTGTCCTTTGAGTGCAAGGTAATAATACCCCATTTATTTATATTCAACTCATAACTTATTTCAATTATCAATTTTTTTAATTACAAATAATTTTTTTCTGTGATTTTTAAGGTGGGTGGGATCGAGGGACATGAGGCACCTGGGGACGGGCACAGCTACCATCCGAGATCAGCTGAGTGGCCTGAGAGAGACTGATGTAAGTTTCTTAGGTCATAATAATAAATAATTGTTATTTTTTTAATTCTATTTTTTTATTACATTCATTAATAATTCTATAAATGTTTTTTTTTTTTTTTTTACAGTTCGATTGGGTACCCTATCAGAGGTACATAGACGAGGGTCGGCTCCCGGACCAGTGTACACGAGATCGACATCTCTGGATGTACAAGGGGTGGATCTTCTGCTGGAACATCACAGAACCCCACCAGCCTGATAGGGTGCTCCGCCAGTTTCGGTGCCACCAGCCCATCCCCCAGACGCCGATTGATAGGTCGAAAAATGTGCATGTTTTATATATTTAATGGTGTACTTTTATACACTTAATTTAATTGCACATTTATATTTTTTGCCGTATTTATTATTTGGATGGATTTATTTGTTTTGGTATTTTATGTGTTATTTTCAGTATTTTGGAGCAATTTGTGCTCGCGAAGTATTGGACGGGAATTCACACGATCAATTATCGAGCCTCCGATATTAACTTATTTTCGGCCCAAATAGAAATGAAAGTGACGTGGAGGATTTTTTTTGCTTTGTTTGTAACTTTGAATCAATTTGGATGGGCCAAATAAAGAATTCTAATTGTTGGGAAGCAACAGGATCCACGCTGCCAACTAAATTGAGAGGAATTTGATGAGTGGGGCCGCAAACATTGCAATTAATTTGGGTTAGAATCAATTTATTTGGAGAAGTAGGAAAGCTCACGGCACATAACTCATATTGGAGGGATTTATTTGGCGAGGACAGAAAAGAAACGCAAGACGCAGCGGCACAAGCACGCACGCACGGATAGAGAAAGAAGACACCGCGGAGGAAAGCCGCACCCGCACACAAGGGGAGAATAATATTTTCTTCTCTTTTATCTTTTTATTTATTTTTATTAGTATGTTAGGCTAGGATTTTATCCAGTTTGAGGGGATGTTTGAACCCTAACTTTGATTTGTCTATGGATTGAAGGATTTATTTTTATCGTTGATTAATCGAGACGCCGTATTTATTTTTGTTGATGAGTTGATTCATGTTATCTTTGTATAATGTTTATGGATTATGGTGTTTGATTTAGTCTGGCCAACTACGTTAAATATTCATAGTTTAATTGCTAGATTCGAGACTTTAATCCGTAATTGTTATTGTCTTGTTTCGTTAGTAGTAAACTAGGGGTCGTGCATCTCTAGGGTAGCATGAGCATAAGTTAAATGGTCCGAGCCTTTGCGTCCATTGCTTAGACTGATCTATTTTCTTAGAAATTAATGCTGCTAGTGAACTAAATCTAGAGAGCTTATTCTAAATTGTCCATTAGTTAGGTTTAGTCGAAGAGCTTATTTCGATTAAATATTCGGTAAGGGAAAATTCGGTTAACAGAGCTTGTTGTTAGCTAGGGTCGGTAATTCATTAGCATTCTAGAGAAAGCGTCGAAATTAATTAACGGTAGATTTAGATTGGGTGATAACTGAACCGAAAACTGGACTTCTCTTATTTTATTAGATTTTTATTTTATTTTCTTATTTTTATTTTTATTTTTATAAAACCAATTCCCCCCACCTTTTTTTGCTTTCCTAGTTTAATTCAATTAATACGAGATTGTCACAATTTAATTCCTGCTCCTCGTGGGATCGACCCTTACTCGCCGCTACTACTAGTTAGTAGAGGTTTGTTAAGGAAAAATTATAAATTTAAATTTGCCGCGTCGCGACGCGCGGTCAAATTTTGGCGCCGTTGCCGGGGAGTGGCGAAATTGAGTTGTGATTGTTTTAGTGTTAACTGAATTAGGTAGTTAGATTAGTATTTATTTTATTTTTATTATTATTTTTTTCTTTGACTCTTTTAATCCCCCTGTTTTTCTTTTTCCTTTTGTTTTCTTTTACAGGTGGTACTTATTATAAATGGATGCGTATTGGAGCCCGGAATGTGCTTACGCTTACGATTCATATTATGAAATGAAAAAGAGGGAAATAAGAGACCAACATCGTGAGGCTAGGATGTCGGCTATGATCCAAGAAGCCATTGAGAGTGTTCGTCAAGTTCTAAGGAAGCCATGTCGGCTATGTCATACCACACGTCACGTCACCGACGATTGTCCACTTTTGATCGAGAGGTATGGTGCACGCAGAGCTACCGAGAGAGATTGGTATCGACAAGACGATTGGGCGTATTCAAATTTCGATAGGGACCATTACGGTTGGGGAGATCGTGGAAATTCATTCTATGAAAATCCACAATACTCCCGATCGTATGTGCCTATTTATGAGCATGACGAATCCCAATTCCACTATGGAGGCTCACAATATTTTTCAGAACCTTCGCTTGAACAAGAGACTAGTCCATCGTTGATGAAGTTACTTGAAGAGTGTCAAAATTCTTTGATGGCTAGTAGTAAAACGATTGGTGATCTATTGAGCGAGTTGGATGCCCGAGCCAAGAGTCGGCTATTATCTCAAGCCGAACCGAGCCAAAGTGATGTCGGAGACCTTCAGCTGAGCAGCGAGACGGAGACTGAGGTGCTGGAAAGTCAAATTTTTGAGCTGAATTATGATCCGAGCGACGAAAAGAATGAAGAAGAAGGCGATAAGGAGCAACTTTCAGCTGATATTACCCCCCGTGATAACAGCCTGGCAGCATGTTCTACTGCTATCGGGGGCCCCGATAACAGCCTGTCCGAAAGTGAAAATGACGTAAAAGCTCCGACAATTGCCCCGAGCATGACTGAAATTTCTTCTTTTCTAGTCGAGGTCAAACCACCAGCAACCGAGCATGCTGAAAATGAAGAGCCGTACATCTTGGAGGTGGTAGAGATTTTTCCTCTTATCCATAATCCCGGGCTAATCTTTTGCTATGACGTACTACCACCAAGAAGAAAAGATCCGGTCAAGCACCCGACACCGGACGAGGGGATCTTTCATAAGCATGGAGCTGCAAGGTTCATGCCTCCTTTGAGGCCACCTATGAAGCCGCCATGGACCGCTTGAAGGAAGCGGAGCAATAAGTCGAGCCAACGACACTAAAAAAAAGCGCTTGTTGGGAGGCAACCCAATGCTGTGCGACGTGACTTCTTCTCTTGTATAAGGTGAACTCTTTCCTTTTACCTCTTTTTGTGCTCTTTTATTTGTGCAAACTCTAAGTTTGGGGAGGTGTATTACTGTGAGAGGTTTATGTGGTGGATTATTATATATACTCTTTTGATTTGTTTGGGTATGAGCTTACTTGTATGTGGAATTTTGCGGTGATGATTTGAGAGTCTATTGGAATTAGCTGCTAGTTATGATGACTTGGGTTAATGATTTCTGGTTAAATTCTTGAAGTGTTGTCATTTAAGGGACAAAGACATGACGATTGATATTTATGTGTTTTATTTGTAGTGAGTTGGTCTCGAACTGTTTATATTTTTGAAATGAGCTGGTGACTATTCTGCTTGATGTCGATTGTGTGAGGTAACTTGACGTGGAAAGTTGGGAGTTGATTGTCTCGGAAAAAAAAAGAGAAAAAAAAAANTTGGTTGTTTACTTAATAAGTTCAGACACAAAGATTTAAACTTTCTTACATTATATAATGCTTTTCAGCTACACAAACCATAAAATGCATAAAAGCACAAGGAATTGTTACCCTACTTGAGAGATTTCAGGCAAAAAGTTCACACCTTTCCTCATTAAAAGGTAAAATGCAAGAACATGAAGACGCAATCAGGCAGGGACAAAAATTAGGACAAACCTCACCGTCGAGATCTGAAAGCGGCGGCGAGTCCTCCGCAACCGCCGTCGGCGCCTCTTGCCGGTGAAGAAAACTATCGGACTCGCTCGAGAGATCGGTGAAAATCGCCTGGTTTTACCCTTTACACGTGTTCTTCCCTGTTCATTCACTGTGGAGTTCTTTCAGAAATTCAGACAAAATCAATTTTATTTCTCTCTTACACGATTTTCAATGTGCAAAAATGCATTGTGTAGCCTTTTGTACAAAAACTCAATTTAAAATATCTCAAAAAAATTTATTCCGACGAGACTCATTGAAGAGCCGAGCTCACGTAGTGCAACAGCTCTATGGCCTAAGCACAACCTTTGATTATATGTTACTTTTGAATACAATTGTACATATATTTATATTTATATTATATTTTAAAATATGATATTCAAGTATTCAAAATTTGTTATTGCCAACCTTTTTTCGTATGCAAATCGTATATGTATGTATGTATTATATATAACCTCATATACATTTTAAGCCGTAAATTTGTTATTGCCAACCTTTTTTCGTATGCAAATCGTATATGTATGTATGTATTATATATAACCTCATATACATTTTAAGCCGTAAAGACACATCCCGATACTCTACGGCGTCGTTTACTACGGCTGACGGGATAGGATAACTAATATAGTGGAGTTTATCATTCGTTTACCTCAAATGATTGGGACAGGTTTCGTCCTTGATGGCACGCATGTGGCGTGCGGGACCCACACCATATCTTGCATTGGTTGATTAATTAAATCCCAGGGGGAGGCCAGATATTCTTATCCCGTTTTTCATATACCCATTATAGCCTCACTTTTCCATTACAAAAAGACAGAAATACCCTTTATGTTCCATTTATTTACAATCAATTACCAAAATAAAACCAGAATTCGTCATTTTCCTTACAACATAGCAGAGACATGCACTTCCACTTTTTTAGGTTTTTCGACGAACTCGATACCCTCGTGCTCTCCGTCTGTTGGAAGGTAAGCTCGAAGTTGTCGTCCTTGTTATGTTATCTTGGTAATGGATTTATCGATTGTCATTGTTTTTTTTTTTTTTTTTTTTTGTACTAGATTTTCAGATATTTATTTTTGATGGTTTTGTATACATTTTTTATGGTTCATTTTTTTTTATCGGTAATGGTGGTTGACTTTTATTATATAGTATTTTGTGTATGTATGTATGAATGGTAGGGGGTAGATTTATAATTTGACGAATGAATTGATATTAAAGATATATTATTTCATGTTCAAAATATTAAATCAAAAATTATAAAAAACCTTTATATTGAAGGATAAGAATAAAAAATTCAGCTAAAATAAACGCGATTGCTGGTAAACAAGTTCGTGAAAAGTCGAGCTTAACAAAAAAAAAATGAAAAATACATAAAACACGGATTTTCAAAATCCGTGTTAATTAAAAAAAAAAAAATAAAATAAATTATATATACACGGATTTTCAAAATCCGTGTTAATTAAAAAAAAAAAATAAATAAATAAATTATATATACACGGATTTTCAAAATCCGTGTTTATTTTCAAAATCAATTTTAATCTTACTTAATTAACAATAAACATGTAATTAAGGAAACACGGATTGTGAAAATCCGTGTTTAGGTCAAAATTAGTCAAACACGGATTTTCAAAATCCGTGTTCCGCTGAAAACTGGTCAAAATTAGTCAAACACAGATTTTCAAAATCCGTGTTCCGCTGAAGACTGGTCAAACGCGGATTTTCAGAATCCGCGCGTTTGATATTTGTCCATACCTTTTTTTTTTTTATTTTTGTCGACGGATTTTTTGTTTATTTTATATAAATAAATGATTCCCTATTACCACTAGGACTGAGTACGAGACATTACTGAAAAAAACTGAATCGAATTCACGTCGAATTAAATAATATCCATTAATCATTTGGCTTTATCAAAACCGAACCGTACTGAAAAAATATCCGAACTGAGAACCGAACCAAACCAAAACCAAAAAAAAAATCGTACCGAATCGAGAACCGAGCAAAAACTGATTTTAATTCATAAAATTCATAAAAATATAATATTTAAGCTTAGATCTCTTTTCGTCTTTGTACATATTTGTATTTAAAGCTGAATTTCAAATAATATACATATAAATTAGGTCTATGTTCATAAATTATCATATATCTATATATATATAATTGCTAGCTAAGCAATAAATTTTACCTAATAAATAAAACCTAATAAATTTTACATATGTGGCAAATCATTAATAAAACCTAATAAATAGAACCTAATAAATTTTATTTATGTGACATTAATACACCCAATCTCATTAATAAGAAAATATTTCATTATATTTTTTGGGTTAATTAAGATAAAAACTATTATATTTTATGTTAATTGATTAATAATTATATTTTTTATTAAATAATATAATAGTTAATATTAAAATTAGTAATTATATTTTATACTAATATATGAAAGTTACATAAAATTATATTCTACACTAAAATCAATATTTTTTATATGATGAAGATGTTTATTAATAAATTAATTTTTTTTATGTCATAGTAAAATTTCTTAAAATCACATAAGCAATTGTTATAATAAATGTAATATTTTTCAGCTAATTAATTGGTCATGATCACTCAAAATTATAAAACGTATATATTTATTGCATTTTATTCAATCAATATAGTAATTCGTATACAATCAAATCGTGTGTACTATTTATTTTAACAAATGATCAAATTTTAAAATATAATACTATTATATAATTTATAATTTTAATATTATATACATAAATATAACTTATAATACTATATGTTTGAAATATAATACAATTATATAACTTATAATTTTTATATTATATACATAAATATAACTTATAATATTTAATTTTATTTACATATGTGCAAATGCACAAGTCGAATACTAGTTATATTTAAAGCTGAATTACAAAAATCCTCCACTATTGAATGTTAATATAATTAAATGATTGAAAAAATAATTATTTTATTTTTTTACTGCACGTGAGGCATTAGTTTGAAATGAAATTAAATTAATATACTTTTTCTATCACAAATTTTGGTAACCAACATGTCAAATTTTATTAAAAAAACTATTAATTATGAACTGAATTCAAATTTAGAATGTTTTGAAACCGGCTTTTATGAAGAAAATATTTCACAAAATTTGGAGGAAAATATTTATTTAAAGATGATATATTTTCAAATAAAAATAAATTGATAGATATTTTTACCATAATATCTATTAGTTTAATAATAATACTACAACACGTCGACACCCAATGCTCGAAAACGTCAAAGGTTCAATGCTTTTTGGTATTACTCATGTATTGATGAAAAATTCACAACTAAATTTAAAATATGTCGTATGGACTTGTGGTTTGTGAATTATGGGATTTGTATTGATGAATGTTAGATTTTTTTAAAGCATACAAAAATTAAAATATAACAAGGTAGTCTTTTAAAAAAAATAAAAATAAAGAGATTCAAACCGAATCGAATCGTTCCGATAGTCTCGTATACCGAACCGAGCTAAACTGAAAAATAAAAATCTCCGAACCAACACATCTCGATTTTTTTGGTACGGTTCTGGAGATCGAATTTAGTGATCTCCGAATTTTGATTCGGTTCCAGAGATTTGTCCATCTCCGAATTGTACTGACTCATGCTCACCCCTAATTACCACCTACCGCCACATCTGGATATTTTTTTCCTTTTCCGTTTTTTTTTTTTAAAATTGTCTCTCTCTTACTCTCTCAGTCCCTCTCGTCGCCGCTGCCTCTTTGTTGTCTCGCCGCACCTCCAAAAAAATTCCGAAAACATAGAAAATCCTCGCCAAGACCGAGACAAGGTCATGATTTGCTCGGTATATTTTTATTTTTTTTTATTAGAAGATAATTTTTGAAAATTTTTAAAGTTACAGCATTGTAGGCCGCCCGCAGATGCCGACCGTCTAGGTAATGGCCGGCCACCGATCACGGTCGGCGCTGGCGCGACCGGTTTTGAACCTTCGGTCACGCCGTAAGCAGCCGGCATTGCTGGCGGTTCACTCCCTAAGTTGGTGCCATCGGTGACTGACAGCAGCTTAAACGACCGGCAAAGGAGGCTGGCCACGCCCATGGCCGCCGTCAACGCCGACCGATCATTCCCTCTGTGACAGGCCAGCCGGCCATAATTAATTTTTTTTTGTTTAATACTTGAAATTATTTAAATATGTTTAAATATTTAAAAAAAAAAAAGAATTGACTTAATTTTTTTATTTAGGTTAATTTAGATAAATCGGTGTTTAGTAATTTTTAATAATATGTTACTTATACATAATTTATTATATATAGTAGTTAAATATAATTATATTAAAAATTATGATAATAATAATTTTTAATAATATTAATTATTAATAGGATAATGCATCTAACTTTAGTATTTCTAGAAAACGAAGTAGTTGTAATATATTTAATAAAATAGTTTGTTGAGTAATTATTAGTTTCAAAAATTATAATTAGTATTCTAATATTAGTTGAAAAATATATATATTTTTTAATTAATTAGTTTGTATGATTATATAATCAAAAAGTGAAAGTAATTATGTGGTTACGAATAATTACTGAATTGATTTTTTAATACTTTTTAGGAAAATATTTACGTGTAATATTTAATAATGTATTTTAGGAAATACTAATAATTAAAAATATTAATTATGATATGTTTGTGTAAATATTATTAATTAATAGTTAATTGTAATTATATTATAACAATTAATAAAATATATGAATTTAAAAAGATTGTTGACTAATTATTAGTTTAAATTGTTGATCTAAACTGGTGGTAGACCTGCCCAACCGGTCACCTATCCAGAGGCTATGGAGTATTTTTGTTCTGGACCCTCGACACCCGAGGAGTCGGTATATAGATGCTTCCGCTCTTCGGGAGAGAGACGAAATGATGTGTCAAATTCGCATGAGTAGACTGGTCATGTTCACCAAGCTGGCAGTTCGAGGCTCTTCGCTCTGGTACAAACCAGTCAGCAGGCTCGCTTCCAGCAGCGCCGGGATGATTATTATGCGTCGACAACCGAGAGACTGCAGTTCTCAGACAAGTCTGAGGACTTCGACTCCGTATATGAGGAGGACATTCTTCCTCCTCCCCCACGATAGGCTCCTGCACGACCTACTCTTCCATGTGTTCATGCTCGTTTTGCGGGCACTGGGTCCTCAAGTTAATAACATACTATTTGTTGTTGTTTGCCATTAAATATTTTTATTTAATAATTGCATACCATTGATATAGTCAATCACAACATATATATATGTTCTACTCTAGGATAGACATCATTTTATTTTATTAAAAAAATGTGTAAGTATTAATTACGCCTACTCTGAGTTTCTATTGTAGGATAGACATCATTTCTAGTTAGTTTCTAGTTATTTTCCATCTTCATTTATAGAAATTTTTGGTTTTGTTTGAATTTTTTGGTTTGGTTTGGTTAATTTTGAAAAAAGTGGTATGGTTAGTTGTTAGTGGGTATATTAAAATAATATTTAAAATAAAATAATTAGAATTAATTTGATATAAAAGTATGAGAGAGATGATTTGATATGATGGTTAGTTAAAATAATGTGAGTGGATGAATAGTAAATTAAGATTGATGTTGTGAGTATGAATGATTGATATTATTTAATTATATTGATAATATTGATTATAGTGGGATTGAGTTAAAGTTGAGTTAACAAAAGTGGTTGAGTTAAAATGTTGGAAATTTTTTGAAAATTTTTATAAACAAACATGCTGAAGTTGCCAAAACTCCCTTTATTACTCTCTGTGACATGCTCGTTACAGATATTGCCATATTTCCCATGGCATCATTTGATAGTGTAAACTAATTGCTAAGGCTAGAATAAAAAATGAGCAACTCGGTTATATATTTTCATCTAACATCAAAAGGCCGTGTTAAAGTAAGCCAAAGGAAAATAGCTGGAATGGATTCTATCTAGCCATCATATTCATCCTTTTCTCTTCAGTTGCTAAGTTTTTTTTCTGCTGGGGACGATTGAGCTATATAATGTTTTCTAATGTTCAACACATTCCATAACCAACAGAAGAATCAGCAAGAAAAATATCAGTTCAATAAAAAAGGAACTATTTTATCATGAGCACAGCACCAACCACAGATGAGCAAGCAAAGCAAACAACAAAATTAGAAACTTAATTTCTTGTACTCATATGGCAGATAATACAAAACAAGCACATAAGTTAATTCCCCATGCGGTAGATTAATACAAAACAGGCATTACAATTACTTACCAAAACCACAAGTTACTTGAGCTAATTACTTACAAAACAAGCAGCACAATTACTAACCACAAACAGTACAATTACTAACCAAAACCACAAGTTACTTAAACTAATTACTTGCAAAAGAAGCATCTCAAGCATTACGATGCATACTCATACTAACTAACTAGGCAAGATGACTCACTCTCTCCATTTCAGTTGAAACCGTATCTTTTGATCATCATTGTTCGGCAACTCCAATTGGGATAAATTCTCACTTCGCACACAACGCCATTCGACTCCATTCCGACCATAGGCCTCCACACTTACTTCCTCTAAATCCTGCTGCCAAAAGCGGTCCTCCCTTTCTTTCTTCATGAGGAAGATCCACAAACGATCAATAAGTTCATTGGCTTCTGCATTCTCATTGGTCTCTGGAACTGCTGGCAAATCCATGACTTCATCGGCTAATCCTGCTTGAACGGCATACCAGTGATCAATTAAGCGATCAGCCGCCTGTTCCTCTGCATACATTTCAGCCATGAAGTCTTCATATTCTTCAGTCACTGAAAGAGGATAGACAGACTGTTCTATGTATCTCGGCCGAAAACTACCAAAAAAATAATTTAAACAAGCTTCAAGGGAAGAACAAGGATTACGGTAAGCAACACCTAAGCTTTCAATCACGACAGGTTCTCCAAAATCCCCATAAACATGTGGCACCTCCAGAGGAAAACCCCTCATGTGCAGATGAATCATAGAATGATTCAATGTCCTAAGAAGTTCATTTAACTTGACATAAAACAGCGAAGTTTCAGTTTTAGTAATCAGTTCACGCTTCAAGAGTATGAGTGACCTCCACTCACTGGAGAAATTAATTACACACTTGAAAAAGAAATTAATTGCACACAATAGTATATATAACGTATTTTTTTTATTGATTTGGAAAAGTACTTTGCTACAAGAAAATGATGAAATTCTAACGACAATTTCGACAAAAATATATAACAATCGAATTTCAACGACAGTTCTAACGAATATTTAAATGTTATTCCTTTTATTTGAATTATTTCAATGAAAATTATAACAAAAATATACGGTCGACACATGGTCACTTCCCAAAACATATAGCATAATGTATATAACAAAAATTGTGGGAACATTTTTCATAATTTTAATCATACCCCCTATTCAGAAAATAAAATTAAAAGAAAGAAAGATATATAATGAATTAATTTGTGACTTAACCAATTTTACTTCAATTCAGCTCATAACTTTATTAAAGTTATAACATAAACACAGTTTTACAACTAAAGAAAATAGGATAAATCTAAAAATTATAATTTCACCCTTTTAATTTAATTTTATTTTTTTTAATCTTGATGATAACTTCTATTTTCTATCACCTAAAACTTACACATAGAACTAAAGCACAAAAAATTAACAAGCATTGGACAATTCAGTTCGTTTGCACCGATAAATACAATTTAAAAAATAAAAGTTCTAACCTACATGGATAAAAATACAAATAACTATTGTCTATTACCTAAAACATACACATAGAACTAAAGCACAAAAAATTAACAAGCATTGAACAATTCAGTTCGTTTTTACCGATAAGTACAATTTTAAAAGTTTATGTTTATTTTTATTAATTATAATATTTTTATTTATTACTTCTTTTCATATTTATTAGTAAGTACGTATGACAACTTAATTATATTTTTTATAATATTTGGCAAATTTAATATTTTTGTACTTTATATTGATCTTTCATATGGTCTTCACTTAATGGTCAGGTGAAAATTCGTTAACTTTATTGCCTTTGTGACAAAAATTGGATAAAATAATCAAACAAACAAATAAATAACGTTTTCTGTGGAATAAAAATTCAATTCAATAAATATAAGGTGCAATTTTCAAATGTAAGAGTGTATTTTTCTTAATAACGAATTAACTAAATGAATTGATTCACTTTTTTAGTTTGTTAGATTGTGTATATATTCGCTATACCAATGAATATTCGTTGCGATTTTCACTGAAATGTCTGACCGTTGTATTTTTTAAAACTTAATTTCATGTAGTAGTTTTTGTTATTAATTAAAGTAATTACGATTTTACATTAAAATTATATTAAAAATAAGTTGTTTTTCAAAATATCAATTATATATCTTTTCACAGCTGGGTTGATTTTTTGGAGATATGAAAGAAATATGTGAAAGAAACAAATTCGTGAGGAATAATGCTATGAGAATGTTGAGGTTGATTTTTAGGATAATTGATCCACTTTTTTAGTTTGTTAGATTATGTATATATTCGCTATATCAATGAATATTCGTTGCGATTTTCAGTGGAATGTCTGACCATTGTACTTTTTATTGCAATATAGCAATTTTTTTAAAACTTAATTTCATGTAGTAGTTTTTGTTATTAATTAAAGTAATTACGATTTTACATTAAAATTATATTAAAATTAAGTTTTTTTTCAAAATATCAATTATATATCTTTTCACAGTTGGGTTGATATTATGGAGATGTGAAAGAAGCATTTTGACAGATATGTGAAAGAAATAAATTCGTGAGGAATAATGGTATGAGAACGTTGAGGTTGATTTTTAGGAGATCTAGAATGTTATGTTCGTGAATCTATATTTATTTAACTAAATATTAATTATTGATTAAAAATATAAGATATGATGAGTATTAGTGTATTACTAATTTGCCATTAAAAATAAGTCAAAGTAAGGGGTTTTTTAGGTAGTTCATTTGTTAATTAAAAATATAAAATAAGATGGATATTATAGTATTACTAATTTGCCATTAAAAATATGTCAAAGTAAGGATTTTTTAGGTAGATTATTATTTTTACAAAATCACTCGTCCTTTTATAATAGTATAGATAGATAGATAGATAGAAAATCCACATACAAGTCACATTTATTAGTAGTATCACAAGACATGTATACTGATACTAAGTATTTCAAATATTTCTATTGATACAAACAAATTTCATGCTTTGGAGTTAGGCTTGGATATAAATTAATATTTATATTAATTGTATTTTAATATCATTTACTATTATAACCATTGAATTGCAAATATATTTTAAAAGTTGATAACTTTTGTATTTCTTATCGGTTTTACATATATAATATATCAAATTAATCATCTTTTGATGAGCTTCGATTTGTCGCACAAGTAACATATGTCATACTAAAATATATAATAATATATACTCCCTCCTATTTTTATTATTTGTCACTTTAGCTTAATTGATTATTGATAAAATAAATGTCATTTTATATATTTTGTTCATATTTTTTCATTTTTAACCCTCCATCTAATATACATTGTCTCTTCATATCCCATCCCATAACGTCAATTAAATAGGGTTAATATTGTCAAGAAAAAAATCTTAATTAGTGTGTTGCATTTGAATTGATATTATGAAGTCCATTTGTATTTTACTATTTATTTTATATATAAAAAAATACAAAACAGTAATATATATTCTTATAAATAAAATTTAAATTTATTTATCAAACTAAATTAAATTTTATCAATTAATATATTTATGTTTAATGTAGTTATAGGTTATAAGGTAGAAAATGTATTATAATATAACACATATAAGTCGCACAAGTAACATGTATCATACTAAAATATATAATAATATACTCCCTCATAAAACTATAAATTATATTATAAAATAATAGAAATTGGTATGTATTCTTTTAAAAATAATATTTATTTCAAATCTAATTGGTATGTTGTCAATGTAATAAAAATAAATAATTATTTATATAAATTCTAAAATTACAAAAAAGTTAAAAAACTGTGAAGCACGATTGATACGACACTTGATGTATTAGGCATCTAATTAAGTAAAAAAAATTAATCAATTTTGTTTAATATTAAATAAACATATTCTACACTTATATACATATCACCATATTATTTCTATTTATTTAAGATACATATTTTTATACTTATGTAATAGTAAATATATAATATCGATATTTTTATATGATATAAGTAGAAAATTCAACACGGGTGACATTTTCATTTAATGTACGGGTGTTTAATTAATATGATTAAAAAAATATAATTTGAAAATTTAATTAAAACCAAAATTAATGTTTTATATAAAATTAAATTATTTTAGTTTTAAAAAAAATAAAAAAATTATATTTTTTACAAAGCTTTCTAATTCAACACCCGTGTAATATACAGATATTTTACTAGTTATTATTGTGTAAAATCTAGATCGCATTGAGTAGGCATATCTGTTTAACAAACTCTCCGATATTCTCTATTCAAATCTATTCATCCTAACTCATTTTTTTGACAAACTCATAGGATTGGAAGTGCTTTTACACGTTTCTAACAGAAAAGTAAATGATTGAAGAAGCTTTCGATTATCTCAGTTTCTATAAACTCTTTTTTTAAAAAAAAAAAGCAGAAACATAGGAGAATACCTCCACATCCATGGACGACAGAATATCCCAACTGCCAATACCTATACTTCACCACATTCTCTGTTTCCTCTCACAGAAAGAAGCTGTCCGAACTTGTGTACTCTCCAAACAATGGTGCCACATAGGATCAACCCGCCCCAACCTCGAATTCTCCGAAGAATGGTTCGACGACACACAAGAAAAGGTTGTCTCCGTCAACTCCTCCACAGGATCTACACGCCCCAGCCTCAACTCTTCCGAAAAATCGATCAACAGTACACAAGAAAAGTTTGTCCCCGTCGTTGACCGAACTCTACAAGGATACCTTGATCAAAACCGCTCCAAACTGCACCGCATTCTCTCTTGCCTCCTATGCAGACCATGGCGCCCCAAAGGATCAACTCGCCCCAACCTCGAGTCTTCCGAAAAAGTGTTCAACACTACACAACAAAACTTTGTCTCGGTAGTCGACCGAACCCTACAAGGATACCTTGATCAAAACCTCTCCATACACAAACTCCATCTCCACTTATCGAGTCCCGACTCACGACCGGTCGTCTCCCTTCCCGACAAATGGATCCCAATATTAGCAGCCCTCAACATAAAAGCATTCGAACTCAACTTTCTTTCATATACTCCGCCGTATTACGACCTGCACTCGGCAGTCTTCGAGTCCCTCGAAGAACTACACCTGCGCAAATGCAGGCTGAGCCCGGTCGAGAGTGTGCGATTTAAAAGTTTGCGCACACTCACCCTCGAACAGGTCCAAGTTGATGGCAGCACTTTTGATACGAATATGTTGGGTTGCCCTTTGCTCAGTCGCCTGGTCATTAAAAGTTGTTGGGAGTTGAGAATTGTTAGGGTGAGCGAGGCTGGGTTCAAGCACTTTGAATTGTGTGATTCCAAGAGGATCGGAGGGCGTAGCATCGAAATCGATGTCCCAAATCTCGAGACGGTCTCCATAACGGCCTCATGGTTTTTGTGTCACCGCCAAAGCGCATTATTGTTCTCTCGTCTCACGAGATTGAGTCTCAATAGTGTGATCCTGTCGAGAGAGTTGTTCGATGTGTTATCGTTGAGCTGCCCGACACTTGCGAGCTTGGCCCTAGATAATTGTTCCGGTTTTGAGGAATTCCATCTTGCAAGTGATTCAGTCGAGTTCTTGCGCATCTCGACAACAAATATACCGCCGCTTAAAGGAGTTACGATTTGTGCCCCCAACATTCTCAGTTTTACATTCAATGCCGGCATTCCCCAGGTGCCGGACACATTCTCTGTTACGACAACTACTTCCAAGGAGTGGTACTCATATGTAATCCTCGCTTCTTCACGTGAGGATTATCCCGATTTCGACGTCAATTGGTGTTTCTGTAAGCTGAGACGATTGCTCAAGGCACTAAGACGGTCTCTAATTTCTCTGATTCTGCATATGGACGGCGGCCCGCTGGACGTGCCGTGCAGTGCTGTCGACTGCAGTCATCTTCTCAGTAACCGTCCGCCTGTGGTGGTGGAGGACTTGACATTTAGTACTCGTAAATGCCGCACGGCATCTTGGTACTCGGGCTTTACGAATGGCTTGTTTCGTGTTTGTCGACCGAGGCACATATGTGGTTGTAGGAACAACAGGCTCTTGCTAAACATGATCCTGGGAAAATATGGCAGCTTCATATCGACCATGCCCTACTTCTGGCAGCACCAACTGGAGCAAGTTCACGTGAAAACCATCGATGGGAAAATATGGCAGCTTGTGGAGTGGATGAACCAGTCGGAATTGAGAAACAGGACGTATGACAGGATAATGTGCCTTAAGTTGAAGTGGAGAGATCAGAAGACGGCATAAGTGCTGCAAACTATCTATATTGTTACTTCATTCTTTGGAAACTTTTTTTTTTAACCGATATCAGCCTTTATCCATTTATTACTAGAAAAATAAATATTTTCAATTAATCTTTTAACAAACAAACCACACAAGTTAACGCAGAACGAACAAATTTAGCACAATAAAGAAAAATTGTTTTGACAAATAACCCAATAAACCATTTATTACTTATACATAAAAAAAACTGACCAATTATTTTTATTTTAAAAATCAAAACAATTAATTTTTCCAGTTGCTGTGTCTTTTTTGTGCTGGGGGACAATTGAGCTATATAATGTTTTCTAATTGCTTGCTGGTAAGTTGCACCGGGCAATGTTTTATATCCTCCATGGCCGGGCTTTATGGTCAAGAGTCAGAACTATTGAACTGAACCTCTTCCACTCGGGAAAGTTGCAGTCCTTCCTTACCTTTCATGGGATGGGACTTGCCTTTCTTAAGACAGTAGATCATTACCCGTAGATCCTTTTTCTGGGTTGTTCAACTCTTCCTGTAACTGCTTGCCTGTACCCTGCATCCATAATGTTCAACAATGTTCCATAACCAGCAGCAGCAAGCAACGTATCAGTTCAATAAAAAAGGAAATATTTTATCATGAGCCGAACACCAACCACAGCTGAGTAAGCAAAGCAAACAACAAAATTAGAAACTTAATTTCTTTTCTCATACGGTAGATAATACAAACCAAGCACATAAGTTCAATTCCCCGTACGGTAGATAATACAAAACAGGCATTACAATTACTTTACCAAAGGCAAAGCCACAAGTTACTTAAACTAATTACTTACAAAACCACAGGTTCCTAAAACTAATTACTTACCAAAACCACAAGTTACATAAACTAATTACTTGCAAAAGAAGCATCTCAAGCGTTACGATGCATACTTATACTAACTAGGCTAGATGACTCACTCTCTCCATTTTAGATGAATGCGTATCTTTTGATCAACATTGTTCGGCAACGCCAGTTGGGACAAATTCTCACTTTGCACACAACGCCATTCGACTCCATTTCGACCATAGGTCTCCACACTTACTTCCTCTAAATGCTGCTGCCAAATGCGGTCCTCCCTTTCTTTCTTCACGAGGAAGATCCACAAACGATCAATGAGTTCATTGGCTTCTACATTCTCATTAGTCTCTGGAACAGCTGGCAAATCCATGACTTCATCTTCTATTCCAAACTCTTCAGCCGCTCGAGCGGCATACCATTGATCGATTAAGCGATTAGCCTCCTGTTCATATGCATACATTTCAGCCATGATATCTTCATACTCTTCAGTCACTGAAAGAGGATAGACTGACTGTTCTATGTATCTCGGGCGAAAACTACCAAAAAAATAATCTAAAGAAGCTTCAAGGGAAGAACAAGAATGACGGTAAGCAACAGCCAAGCTTTCAATCACGGTAGGTTCTCCAAAACCCCCATAACCATGTGGTACCTCCAGAGGAAAATCCCTCATGTGCAGATGAATCCTAGAATGATTCAATGCCATAAGCAGTTCATTTAACTTGACATAAAACAACGAAGTTTCACTTTTAGTAATCAGTTCACGCTTCAAGAGTATGAGTGACCTCCACTCACAGGAATTCGTTGTAAACGTCATTGAGGGAAAACTATCACAAAGCAATTCAAAAGAAAGTATATTCGGGAGGTCAATAGCTGCCTTGGTGGGGCCATCCACCGCAAGATGCAACCGCTTAATCGAAAGGCTTGAGAGCTGGAATTCTTCAAAGCCGTTGCAGAAGTGTATTTTCAAATCCTCAAGACAGCAAAAATCAGCCGAGAAGCTATCGAAATCCTTCTGGGTGAGCACCACATATTCCAGAAGCAGGGACTTCAGACAGGCAAAGGTCTTCCCATTGTGAAGCCAACTCGAACGTCCCACAATCTTGATGCTCTCTATATTTGGAGCGTCAATTTTGATAGTGCCTTCATAACAGGACCCCGAACGATGGTATTCAAAGTGTTTGAGATTATCATTATGAACCTCAACTCTTGTGATACCATGACAGGCCTCAATGGCCAAATGTTCTATCAGGGGGCAATTCGACATTATCTTCTGCAAAAGTTTGTCTTCAATGTCGACCAAAGAGAAGGAAACTTTACGAAGACGCCAAGAAAGTACCTTCTCAACAGATTCAATTCTGCATCTCTTGAGATGCAAATCCTCAAGGGTTTCAGCTTCAAAGATGACCGACGGCAAGGTAAAGTAGCTCAAGGGGGAAATCAGATGAAACCTCTTAACGCCCATTTCGAGCAAGATGATCGGGACCCATTTTTCAAGAAGAGAAACAGAATTAGCATTAATGTTTCTTACAGACAATATAAATTCTTGCAAGCAAATCTCCCGGTCATTGTAAACTTGTAGCGTTTTGTCCAAATGGGACAGGAACTTTTCATGGTTCCCTTCGTAGCACGCTTCATTAAACTCGATTTTGGGGCGAGTAGGGCCAATAGAACGCCATGATTTCGACAAAACACAGGTCTTGGTCGCGTCGTCTTGTGAGAGGAAAGCGACAATGTTGTGCAATAAGGGTTGTGGCAGTTCGGAGATTCTGCCGTCACCGGAGTTGGGACAAGATTTTTTTCTTTTCGCTGGCTGATTTTCCATGGCTGATCAAGATTTTTGCTGATCTTGGATAGGAACCCAAAAAACACCCCTTTCAGTAAAGTAAATTAGAGGTGATTTCTACCCATAAATTACTACGTTTTATGCATTTTTTATTTGCGACGATTTGACTGATTTCTACTCTTCCAACTTGTCTGACCAGTTAGGCACGTGTTTTGCAAGTTGTTTCACACATTCTGCAAATACATAGCTCATAGATGATTATATTAATTCAATTGATGTATTAATTTTTATTAAATAATTGTATAAAAAAAAATGTGATGAATAATTGTATAATAGGAACCATTCCGTCGGGATTTGTAACCGTTAGATCATCATGTAACCGTCGTGGATAGTTGATCTAACGGGTTACCAATCCCGATTGAATGATTCCGTAACGGGTATAAAATGAATGTTAACAGTATTAAAACATTTTATTAGATTAATTTATTTAAGATTAATTGCTAAAAAAATACTATAATAGTATATAATTTCATAATATACTGAGCCTACGTTTCTCATGCTTCGTAATCCTATTTGGCAAAAAATCATGCTTTGTTAGACTTGGATATAAATTAATATTTGTATTAATTGTATTTTAATATAATTTCCTATTATAATCATTGAATTGCAAATATATTTTAAAAGTTGATAACTTTTGTATTTCTTATCGGTTTTACATATATAATATATCAAATTAATCAACTTTTGATTAGCTTCGATGTGACATCCATATTGTATATATAAAATAAATAAATTATATTTATCTTTATAATAAAAATAAACTTATTTATTAAAATTAATTAGAAAATACAATTATTTATCAATTAATATATTTATGTTTAATGTAGTTATATGTTATAAGGTAGAAAATTTATATAAGTCGCACAAATAAAATGTGTCATACTAAAATATAAGAGAATATATACTCCCTCCTATTTTTATTATTTGTCACTTTGGTTTAATTGATCATTGATGAAATAAATATCGTTTTAGATATTTTGTTCATATTTTTCTATTTTTAACCCTCCATCTAATACACTACACAGTGTCTCTTCATATCCAATCTCCATCATTTCCCACAACATCCATTAAATAAGGTAAATATTGTCAAGAAAAAAAAATCTTAATTAGTGTGTTGCATTTGAATTGATATTATGAAGTCCGTTTATATATTACTATTTATTTATATATATATATATAATACAAAACAGTAATATATATCCTTATAAATAAAATTTAAATTTATTTATCAAACTAAATTAAATTATATCAAGTAAAATTATAAATTATATTATAAAGTAAAAGAAATTGATATGTATTTTTTTAAAAATGATATTTATTTCAAATCTAAGTAGTATGTTGTCAATGTAATCAAAATAAATAATTATTTATATAAATTCTAAAATGACATATAAAGTTAAAAAACTGTGAAAAACGATTGATACGACACTTGATGTATTAGGTATAATTAAGTAAAAAAATTAATCTATTTTGCTTAATATTTAATAAACATATTCTACACTTATGCATATATATATATATATATATCACCATATTATTTCTATTTATTTAAGATATATATTTTTGTACTTACGTAATAGTAAATAATACCGATATTTTTATATGATATAAGTAAAAAAACTTAACACGGGTTGACATTTTCATTTAATATACAGATGTTTTAATATTTATGATTAAAAAAAATATAAATTGACTATTTAATACAAAAGATTTTTAATTCAACACCTGTGTAATACACGGGGCTTATACTAGTATATATTAAGTATAAAATTAGAGATGTTAAATGGTCCTTGGCCCGACGGGTCGGCCCATTTAACTCGAAAAAAAAGAGGGCTAGCTCTTTTTATTAGTAGCCCGTTTAAATCACGGCTTTATAGGCTCGGACCGTTTAGCCCGAAGCCCGCTAGGGCTAGCCCAGAACCCGCTAGGGCTGGCCCGTTTAACTAGGGTTGGTGACCGCGCGTCGTTACACGGCAAATTTGAATTTATAATTTTTCCTAACTTACCCCTACTAACTAGTAGTAGTGGCGAGCAAGGGTCGATCCCACAGGGAGTGTGGTATAAACCGTGATTTTATTATATTAATTAGATTAAAATAAAAATGGGGGGATTTGGTTTATTACGAAACTACTAGCAAAACAAGAAATAAACTAAAACTAAAAATAAATGACTAAAATGCAAATGATGATGAAATGGAAAATAAATAAAAATAATCTAGCAAAGATGAGAATGGAATCGGTTCCAGGTCGGTCTACACCCTCGAATAACTAGCCCAATTAATGCTTTTACCAAATTTCACTCGTCTTCTAAAACTACCGGTCCTAGATAGCAATAAGCTCTGCTACCCGAATTTTCCCTTAATTTATACTTAATCGAAATAGGCTCTTCAATTAATTCTAACTAGCGAATAACTCGGAATAGGCTCTCCTAATTTAACCCACTAGCCGCATTAAAATCTAGGAAAATAGACCGATCTAAGCCACAAACACATAAGCTCGGTTCATGTAACTTATGTTGTGCTATCCCTAACAATGCACGACTGTTAGTTGCTACAAACGAAATAAGAGCGACGACAATTACGGATCGAAGCCTCAAATCTAGCAATTAACATGCAATTCCTAACTTAGGTGATCAAGCTAAATTAAAAATCACACATTATGACATGAAATTAGAATAACACAAACAATTTTATACGACGAGTAAAACGAAATAAATAGCATTAATCAAACATAGTCATCGAGGGTTCAACGTCCCTAGAACCGATATAGTGTTTAGCTACACATAGCTAAATAATAAAAATAAAAATTAAAATTCATGTTCTTCAATCAAAAATAAGAAAAAACAAATAATAAAATAGCAAACTCCTTTAATGTCCACGGCCGATCCGATTTCTCGCAAATAAATCCTCCAGCTCTTGGTACTCTCTCCCTGTTCACGTATGCCAAAGTCTAAAACAAAAAAGAATGCCTTTTATTTTTCCTTCTCTCCTCCCTTTGATGCGTGCAGCTCTTAGGATTTTTTTGAGTCCAAATCCCCCAAAACTCTCCAAATTAATTCCATTTCTTTTTTCCAAGTCAAACTAATAACAAATAATTGAGAGTCCACTAGCAATCCACTTCTTTGCTCTTCAACACAATCCGCAGCACAAGTCCTCCAATTCAACAAAATTTAATTATTTACTAATCCATTAAGCATTGCCACGCCTAGTCAATAATTTTTGGCCACGTCATCGCTTACTTAGCTGCCACATCTTTTATATGCTTAAGAACTGCAAAATAAACACAAAATACGAATATTGGTGTATGTCCGTTCACAAAATAAAATACGCGAGAAAACTTAATAATACACTAAAATCAAATACTAAAATATATAAATTAACTCACAAAATAACACAAGATTTCTCACGTATCAGTTGGGCGGTGTGAATGTTTGCATCAAGTAAGTAAGATACTCTTAAATTCCTTGTATATTACAATTTTGATATTCGACTTCACATGTAAGTACGAGTTGTAATGAATTATAATGATTTTGAAATATTATTATTAACAATATTGTTATTGTACTTCATACCAAAATATTTAAGCCAATCAGAACGACTAATAAGAAATACATGAAACATAGTGATAGACTGTAAATATTAAATAGCCGTTGAAAATAATTTTTAACTAGCCGTTGTTATTTTTTAATATTTTTTACTCTTTTTAATTTTTTATTTTTTTTATTTTATTATTATTATTATTATTATTATTATTATTATTATTATTATTAGCCCGCTAGGGTTAGGGTTAAGTCCTTTTTTTGGTAGCCCGTTTAAATCTGGACTTTTTAGGCCCGGACTGTTTAACCCGAAGCTAGCTAGGACTAGCCCGAAACCGCTAGGGCTAGCCCGTTTAACATCTCTATATAAAATGAATGTTAACAGTATTAAAACATTTTATTAGATTAATTTATTTAAGCTTAATTGCTAAAAAAATACTATAATAGTTTTTCGAGATTTACAAATAAAATTAAAGTTTTTCAAAATCTATATACATATAAAAAGAATTACTATTTACTATAAATAGAAAGCTAAGTAAATCTGCGAAAATCTAATGCATGCCAAATTCAGAAATGCTTTCAAATTTTTTTAACTAAAAAACCGGCAGCATTAGTTGAACCTAAAATGGTGAGACAATTGAAAAATTGAATCCGATTTTTACGTAAAGATGCATCCGATTTTTATGTGAACATTTAAATTCAAGTTTCTTTCTCATTACACGTTTCCTAAAAGTTGGACTAAATTCAAATTTTGGACGAATTTAAATTGCATTAAAAAATTTGTAATATTTAAAAATCATTAAGGATTTGTTCAAGAATTTAAAAATATCTAGCAATAGGTAACTTTGTTTCTACTCAAACACATGATTTTTTTTTTTTCAATGATCTAAAATTATATTTCAGTTTTACTTTTTTATTTTTTGTTCAGAATCAACAATGTTTCCAACAAATTTGTAGTGATTTTTTCAACAATTACTTAATAAAATCGGCCTGAATTCAAATTTTGGACAAACTTAAAATGCATTCAAAATTTTGAACAATTTAAAATTTTAAAATCCATATCTATGTCTATATCTATATCTACATCTATATATACATAATAAGAATTATTATTTACCAAAAATAGTAGCAACAAAATAGGTCAGAATTTAATGCAGCTTATAAATAGTAAGTTTTATTATTTTTTCTTAGTTTTTTTCTTTAAAATCATACAACATTACATGCTACCTTAAATTTCGGGCTTTAGTTCATTTTATTATTTAAAAAATTCGGCTAAGATTTATTAAGTGTGTATGTTTTTGTTTTTATTTTTTTCTTAGAAACAACAAACATTAAAATCTCAGTCTCTATATTTATAAAATCTCAATTCAAAATATAACAAAAGTTTTAGAATCTCGGTCTTTATTATTGTGCCTTTAAAAAAATATTGAACGCTAAAAATATTCTTTAAATTGCATAATCAATCAATTAATCTTAACTTTTTAAAAATTACTATGTTTATTTTTTATTAATATGCATAAAGTAAAAATAATTAATTTATATTTAGATATATAATTTACTCCCTCCTATTCATAATAAGTGTCGTTTTAAGAAGTTGCACAGTAATTAAGCATATTTTTTTTGCCAATAATAACCTTCTTTAATGAAGATATAGAATGATGTTTTGGGAAAAAATAAATATTGAATATGAAAAGACATAGTGTATTTATTAGCTAAATGAGGGTAATAATGGAAAAATATGCACAAAAGATCCAAAACGACATTTATTTGGTAAATAGTTAATAAAGCCAAAATGACATTTAAAAAGAATATGAGGTAGTATAATCTTAATATACTATCATTTGGTGTAGACATTTATTATATGAATCATAAGATATTTTTATTTCATAAAATTAAATATATTTAAAGAAAATAAGAAATTTTTTTCGGATCAATCGGGTGATTGAATTTGGGTACTGCCCAAGTTGATTGAATTACTTTTAGATGATATTCAAAATAGTCAAAAAACTTGACACAAGGTTGGTCCTAAATGACTAAGTTATGTATCAGTTCGAACACAAAAAATCAATTATTGAACCTAAATATAAATTTTATATTAAAAATATTTTATTACGTGAATGTGATGTAGTCCAAGTTTCAAATAATCGTATTAACAATACTTTTATGACAACATGTTTAATGATTTATGAATATTTATATATCATTTTATTAAAATTTATGTGAATTAAATATTAGTTTATTATAACATTTATTAATGTACATTATATATAAGGTTTTCAGAACTTGACCGTCATCGAAACGATAAGCTATTTTATTAAATCATTTGTGATTTGTTCAGATTTTAATTCATAAACATTTTAATATATATATATATATATATATATATAGTACTTTTTGTAATAAATTTAAAATATGTTACTTAGATATCTAAACCATTTATAAATTCAAATGTTTAAACTTATTGATAAATAATTTATAAATATCTATTTTATTTAAATATGTAATTTTATTTAAAATAATTTTTTAATATAACAAAATTTATTTGGACAATCGTATCGATCCTACCAATCCAACCGACTGGTGTTGACGGATTCGAGAACAAATATTTTATTCAAGCAAATTAGATTGATTATAAACCGGTTCTTGGTCCATTCGGTCGGACTGTGTCTAACCCAATTTAATTTAAAAACAATGAATAAATCATGATTAATGTTATTTATATATTTAATTTATAATACAATCGTAATATTATTTTCCCGTACATCGCACGGGCCACACACTAGTTGAAATACTATAAATAACTTTATTATCTTGTTGCAAAATGAATCACGAGACTGCGAAACATGCCTGAAAAGCTGACATCCTACGTAGTATAAGAAATTATCAACGTTAACTTTAGAAAATTGTAAAGGGGTCGCCCAAACATTTTCTATAAATATATTCAACATATCACAAGTCTTCTCATAGATAAGACTATTATGCTTGAAAAAATTGAAAAAAAAAACGTAATATATATATTTCTTGTTTGTCTAACATGAACGTTGTTTTCAGTTGGTGTATATTTCATCTATATATCAACTCAAAATGTGATAAGTCGTAGTGTAAGACTCAGACACTTATAACTTTTTCTCTTAAATTTACTAAAACATATTATTGTTGAAAATTAAACTTTAAAATTTGTTATATTATTATTAAAATTTTATTTCAAAAATATTTATCATCTTCATTCATTACCTATTGTTTTATTTAACTATTTATGTAAGATCTCTAAACTTCTTATAAAAAGTAACTTGATATTTTGAAAATATTATTCTTTACTATGATACTTTTAGACTATAAAAACAAAATATAATATTTATTGAGTACTTAAATGTGGATACAAAATTGCAATAAAAAAAATGCAATATAAGGATTTATTGAGTAAGTCGATGGGATACCCTTCATTCAGATTTGTGTAGCCGATACGGCCTTTTGTGCATCTGCTCCCCCGTGATGCTGACTTTTCGCTTGGACTCTTCCCGGACCAGGATCTGAAGTTTTTGTGCTACTTGCTGTTGTTATTAGCTTTTTCTTGTTTATTTTCTTGTTTCTATCTTTGTTTTCGTTTGGCTTGATGTATATTATTAGACATTAAACTTGTAGATTTGTGACTTTTCAACCCATTTAGAGCATTTTTATATACAGGTTGAAGGTTCGGCCTCAATCCCCAACCTTCTGCNAACTTATCAAACAGAGCAATTCACTAATGTGAGTTTTAATGTGGTTATCTGATATTTTTGGACTATTAACAATAAATACAAAATTTATAATTTATATATATGTTGAGATGGAAGAGTCATTGTTGGCAATTCTCCTGGCATAGTGTTAATAATGGATTAGATCAAAATGACTCAATTAAATTCTAGTACTTCTTCTATTAGTGAAGTTTCTAGAAAAAAAAATATATCAAACGGCGCAATGCACTTGGGTTGCTACGGAAACAGCCTCCTTGTATAAGTACAAGGGTAAGGTCTGCGACCCCTAGACCCCAACCTGTTGGGAATATACTGAGTATGTTGTTCTTGTATACTAGTACGTACCCCGTGCGATGCACGGGACAAAGATATTAAATGAGTTATTTTCACACCCTTGTCCGTTTAAGTCTAAAAAATACTAGGGTTATTATCTATTTTCTACCTCTTTTAATCAACGTTAAGTCTAAAAAACAATAGGGTTATTATAAGTTTTTTTTCCACATCTTTTAACCAGCGTTGTTTTTTTTAGCAAGAACATTATATATGAGCATGTTAAGGCCAGCTTGTAATTAATATATTATCTCACAAAAATTTTTATATTAATAAAAATTTAATTTTAGCATATAAATTTATCCCTTGATATAAGAGAAAGTAACAATTTTACTTATTGTTGTTCAGTATATAATATTTAATTATTATTTTATTATATAATAAAAATGAATATTATTAAATAGTGCAGTATAATTGTTATAAAATTATATGAATTATTTTTTTTTACAATATGGATTTAATACCTTTAAAAGATTTGATAATAAAACTATAATATATTCTTAATGATATAATAATATGAGATACGGATTTGCATAATACTATGGATTTATTCCTTAATGTTAAGATATTAAATTAGATAATATATAATTCACTAATTTGTAATCTGTCTCTTTTTATATTGAAAATAATCATGTGATTCAGTAGAGATAACAATTATCTATAAATTTCTTCATTTAAGGAATAATTTTTAAATTGATCCAAGTGTTGAATGCAATCCGATTTTCTTGTAACTAAAATGAGAAGAGATTTTGAATTTCAAAGTTTCACTTCAAAACCACACGTAAATTTGGATGCAGATTTTATTAAAAATAAAATGAGAAGAGATTTTGAATTTCATATTCACTTTAATATCTGTCGAAATTTTCAAAAATGAATTCAACAAAACCCATAAATTTAGGGTCATTTAATGTTACCCTATTTTATAATCTAAAATATCTAAAACTTTCTAAATATGGTGGGCAATTAATTACTTTAAAAGATGAACCGCTTTTGTTACCAAAAAATATGGGCACAATTTTGAATGTACATCCCGTCCAAATATCACTTTTATTTCAAAATAAAAATTACACGTGGTTTTAGTCAATTTACACACTTTTTTTGAAAGAAAAAATTATTCATTAAGATTGGAAGAATTGGTTAGAAATTATACAACTATTTGTTTCGTAAATTTGTATCCAATTTGCACAGTTTTTAAATTGATTTGTATTTAGAATTGTTTTCATAAATAATTGACACATTTTTTGCATAAGAATCTCTAAATTTGTTACAAAAAAAGATATGATTTAAATTTTGGTAAAAAAATAAAATATGATACGAAAAAAATGGGATTCAAATTTTGCCATAAGAATCTCCAAATTTGTTACCGAAAAAATAGGATTCAAATTTTGTTTTTAAAGATTTACTTGTGTTTTTTCGAACTTTCCATTAATAGTAAGTCAAACATTATATTTATTTGGTCAAACTTTATTTTTCCAACAACCTCTTTATATAGACTAGTGAGCAACCCGTGCGATGCACGGTGAGGCTTGATCCTCAAAACTTATTTAAAACTTTATTTTTAAATATAATTACTAAAGTTTAAACATTTTATTATAAATTAGATACAGAGTATGAAAAATCATATATTGTTGAACAATTCCCTATACACAATATTTTATGTTTTATTTTGTGGAAAACCTTCTTGTCAACAAATTAAAAATTTCAAACATTTGTGTGAAAAAAATTAAATTATAATATATTATTTGTAGTGTGACAAATCGTAATATATTATTTTTAGTGTGATAAAATGTGTTGGGATAACTATGACCATTTGAAAAAATATTTAATTGTAATTTTAAAACTTTAATAAATTTAAAAAGATAAATATGACCATTTGAAGAAATATTTATATGTAATCTTAAAATTTTAAGTTTTGAAAAATGATTGTATCTATGCGCCAAGTTTTTAGGAACCAATCGATCATATAATATAAAATTCTTATATGATTTCCAGAGTCTTACGAACTTGACATGAACTTCATTTTTTAATTTCAAATTTAAACAAATCAAAAGACAAATTATTAGGTAGTTATGAAAAAAAGTATCCAACAAACTATTTTCTAATTTCAAATTTAACAAATCAGAAGACAATTATTAGGTAGTTATGAAAATAGTCTCCAACAAACTTCAAATTAAACGACACACAACCATCAGATCTGGAGTTGGTTGCAGTCGACGATCACCACCCGTCTCGAGGTCCGGTAGCTCCCTGACCCGGCATTCTCCACCACCTTCAATATGTCGTACTCCTCCACCACCTGCCCGAACACCACGTGCTTGGTTTCAAGCCACTTCGTCCTTGTCGTGCAGATGAAAAAGTACATGTCATTTGTCCCCGGAACAGCCTTCGCCATCGACAGGTCCCGGTGTGCTTTCTCATGATGTTCTCGTCGGTAAACTTGGCGTCATAGATCGACTTGCCGTCGTTACCCGCAGTGAAGTCACTGCTCTGACAAATGAAATTGGGGATTACATGATGGAAGGATGACCCTTTGTGGTGGAGGGGATTGCCATATTTGCCGACGTCCTTCTCGTTGGTGCATAGGGCGCAAAAGTTCTCGTCGGTCTTCGTGACAACGTCGACGAAGAGCTCCATCACGATTCAGCGGCGGGGCTAGCTGCTAATTGTTATGTCGAAGTAAACCCTAGAATTCGATAGGTTGATTTGAATTTTTTATTTAGGAGTTTTTTGTGATTTTTTTTTATTTGTGACTAACTGATTTTTTTTTTGTCTCAAACTTAGGATTTTGTAATTGGGTGGGGAGGGTTTATATAAGGGATCGATTGAGTGCAAACTTTAAAAAGATGGATTCTTTCTAAACTTTAAAAAGATATTGTAGTTAGATAAATATGGAGAAAAAAATATTTACCAGGAATTCACATAATATGAGATTCTTTCCAAACTTTAAAAAGATTTTGTAGTTTAATAGATATGGACAAAAAAATATCCATAGATAGAGATTTGCCCGAATTTTCAAACCTTTTTTTGTATATATATATATATATATAAATCAATTTGTCCTTTAGGTGGGAATTTACCCTTTTTTTTAATAAATTCATTATCAGTAAAAACAAAAATTTGAGGCGGGATTTTACATACTATCCAACAACCTCTTTATATTACTATAGATATAGATATAGATATAGATATAGATATAGATATAGATATAGATATAAATATATGTTGAGATGTTAATAAATAAATTGCAACTAAAAGATTTAACTGAGTAGACATATTCTGTAACAGAGTATGCATTGATTACGCATCTGTATAACAAAGTCTATGAGATATTTTCTGCATTCAAATCTATTCATCCTAACTCATTTTTAACAAACTATTGGAAGTGCTTTTATATGTTTCTTCTAACAGATTCATAGTCATAAAAGTAAACTGGTTGAAGAAGCTTTCGATTAGCAAACTGTTTTTATAAACTCTTCAAAAAACAAAACAGAAACAGAGTAGAATATCACCGTAGCCATGGACGACCGAATATCCCAATTGCCAATACCTATACTTCACAAAATTCTCTGTTTCCTCCCCCAAAAAGAAGCCGTCAGAACTTGTCTACTCTCCAAACATTGGCACCATATAGGTTCAACCCGCCCCAACCTCGAATTTTCCAAAAAATGGTTCAAAATCAACGACACACAAGAAACGTTTGTCCCCGTCGTTGACCGAACTCTACAACGTTGCCGTGATCAAAACCGCTCCAAACTGCACCGCATTATCTCTCTCCTCCTATGCAGACAATGGCGGCGCAACAATGGATCAACTCGCCCCAACCTCGACTCTTCCAAAAAATTGTTCAACACTACACAACAAAACTTTGTCTCTGTAACCGAACGAACCCTACAAGGATACCGTGATCACAACCTCTCCATAAACAAACTCCATCTCGACTTATTCAGGCCCCTCTCACAACCGGTCATCTCCCTTCTCGACAAATGGATCCCGATAATAGCCGCCCTCAACATAAAAGCCTTCAAACTCAACTTTGATTTATATACTCCTCCATATTACGAGTTGCCCTCGGCAGTCTTCTTAGCCGAGTCCCTCGAAGAACTACACCTGAGCAAATGCAGGCTGAGCCCGGCAAAGAGCGTGAAGTTTAAATGTTTGCGCACGCTCACCCTCGAACATGTCCAAGTTGATGGCGGGAATTTGGAGAATATATTGTCGGGCTGCCCTTTGCTCGGGCGCCTGGTCCTTAATAGTTGTAAGGGGTTGAGAAACATTAGAATTGAAGGGCTCAAGCACTTTAAATTGTCTGATAACGAGTGGATTAAAGGGCGTAGCATCGAAATCGATGCCCCGAATCTCGAGACGGTCTCCATCTGGGGCTTATGGATTTGGTCACACCGCCAAAGCACATTCTTGTTCTCCCGTCTCACGAGTTTGGAGCTCTATTATGTGAAACTGTCGAGTGAGTCGTTCGACCTGTTATCGTTGGGCTGCCCAACTCTTGAGAGCTTGACCCTACATGAATGCTCCGGTTTCAAGGAAATCTATCTTGCAAATGATTCGGTGAAGAACTTGTGCATCTGGACCGGCAAAATATTGCTTAGAGGAGTTACGATTTGTGCCCCCAACCTTGTCGATTTTGAATTCATTACCCCAACTTCCCAGGTTCCCGACACATTCTCTTTCACGACCACTACTTCCAAGGAGTGGGATTCAAATATACTCCTCTCTTCACGTGAGGATGATTCCGATTTCGACGCCAATTCATGGTTCCTTAAGCTGAGGCGAATGCTCAAGGCACTAAGTGGGTCTCGAATTTCTCTGATTCTGGAGATGGACGGCGGCCCTCTGGACTTCAGTCATCTTCTCAGTGACCATCCTCCAGTGGTGGTGGAGGACTTGACATTTAGTACTCGTAAATTTCGCACGGCATCCTGGTACTCGGGCTTTACGAATGGCTTGTTTCGTGTTTGTCGACCGAGGCACATATGGGGTTGTACGAACAGGCTCTCGGAGTTTCAGTTCAACATCTTGCTTGCAAACGAGAGCCTCGGGCACGATCTGGAGCAAGTTCGTGTGAAAACTGTCAGTGGGAAAATATGGCAGCTCGTGGAGTGGACGGACCTTTCGGAATTGAGAAACAGGACGTATACGTATGACAGTTTAATGTGCCTTGAGTTGAAATGGAGAGGTCAGAAGACGGCATAACTACTGCAAACTATCTGTATTGTTACTGCATTCTTTGGAAATATTAGCTACTCATTGTGAAAGCGAAAATCTGTTGGTCACATTTTTGTGAGCAAACCTTTGGATAGTTCAACTCGTTTGAAGCTATTACTATCACTTTACTTGAATCTGCATGGTGTCTTTCTTTTATAATACTAGTCTATGTTCCAGAATTATTGTTTATATATTTTATCTTAGGCGACTCGTTTTAGTGTACTTGACCACTCTCTATTCACTCTTGAACCAATTTCTCTCAGTTTCTTCTTAGACTCCAAGTCCTAGAATTTCATTTGTTACAAAAATTTGGAATATTGGAATATTCTTGACCACTCTCTCTTCACTCCTTATTCTTGTTTCACTTATTTGCTGGGTATTCGAATTTGTGCATGAATTGGAGGTGCAAGTGAAACCTAATGCCTGTGTGTGCTATGTGGCGAGGTGCGCAAAGGCCACTCTAATACCGGGCCGGTTTGGTTCAAAGACACTTATATGTGGTCGAGTGGAATTTAAGGCTGATATATATATATATATGTCCATGACGGCACCTGTCAGAGCCATCAAGGTAGAAACTCGGCAAGAGGCTGATGGACTACACGGGTGCCAAGAGTATGCTTTAACCGTGAGACCGGTGCAGGTGGCTGAAACTAAGAGAGACTAAAATTATTTATACTGTAACAGATCAACTGGTTGATGTTTTTATGTTGTGATCAATATTGTAAGTAGTGTTTGTTTGTTTTTATTGTGGAAGTATTTCGAATAAGTCATGGTTGATCCAATTATAAAGACATGTATATTGATACATAACATAAGAATTTCAAATATTTTTTTAATATAAAAAATTTTCATTAAATTATATTTTTCTTGAAATGAAATCTCCACAAATTTATTCAATTCACTATTTTAATGAATTTATCGAAAAAAATTCATCGTATGACTTAATTATAACTTTTTCTCTAAATTCACTAAAACATATTATTGTCAAAAATTAAACTTCAATATTTGTTATGATATAATTAAAATTTTATGTAAAAATTATTTTATCATCTTCATTCATTACCTATTATTTTTATTGAACTATTTATATAAGTTCAATAAAAATTTTATAAAATGTAGTTTAATATTTTAAAAATATTATATTCTTAGATTAAAAACATGAAATATAATATTTATTGAGTATTTAGATGTGGATAAAAAATTATCGTAATATTTTTTTTAAAAATAATGCATTATAAGGTGCACTCTCAACTTGTCAAATAGAGCACTTCATTAATGTGGTTATATGATATATGAACATATTTGAGATGGTAATTAATAAACACTGGTAATGGTGGTAATTAATAAATACTGGTAATGGTGCTTTATAGCACTTCAACAAACTAAAAAATGAAATCTAGTCATTTTTCTAAGAAAAATAAAATATAGTCATTGGGGCATGTGAGAAGACATAATTGCCCTTAGACACCATTTTATCACCTTTTTCCCATTTTCATCATTTCTCCCTTTTTTTCACTTCATTTTCCCGCCCCCATTTTATCAACTTTTTCACGGTACTCTCTCTCTCTCAAAGCTCTCTCTCCGATTTCAATTTCGAATCTTTCAATTTCGAATTCTCGCCAGGTAGGATTCACGGCGAATCTCTTGCTCTTCAATTTCGAAGCTCTCTTCTCCGATTTCATCTCATTTCGAAGCTTTTCTCCGGCGATTTCAAGGTTCGAAGCTTTCTTCGATTTCGAAGCTCCGTCGATTTGAAGGTTCCAAGCTTTCTTTGATTTCGAAGCTTTTCATCTCTCTCTCATATTTGTTCTTCTCTTTCTTCGATTGAGGTTGTGCATTTTTAGGGTATTATTTTCAATTTGTATTATTTGTGTGTTGCGATTTTGAGGGTATTAAAATGTGCGTTTTTAGGGGCTAGTATGTGCATTTTCAATTGAAAATATGTGTGGTTAAATTGAAATATGTATGGTTAAATTGTATTATTTATTTATTTTTTTGGGGCTAAATGAGGTAGAAATTAATTTTTTTAGGCCACTGTTTAGGGCTATTTTTGCATATGTATGAGGTAGAAATTTAGCACTTTGGTTTGATGAAGAGTTCACTCAAAATTGAACTACTTGTTTTATGGATTGTACTCCTCTTACCCCAAAGATGAGATGCCATTGGNACCAAAAAATGCAATTATGTTTCTTTTTGAAAGGGTTATGAATTACTGTGACTGAAACGTTATAGTGAAATTGCTGATCTTTAATTATTTGAGCTCTGGTGTATGAAAAATTATCCTTTTCTCTTTCTGGACTCTGATTTTCGTTCATTATTTTGGAAACTATGAACTCCACTTAACACACTTGTTTGTTGAAAGAAAAAATGACCGATGGAGAAGTGTAATTCTTTGTGCTGGTACATGATGGTTTTGGTGAGACATGACAGGAACCATTGTTTAGTATGCATCATTGTGCTGGTTAATGATGGTTTTTGTGAGACATGATAGGAACCATTGTTCAGTATGCATCATTGAGCATGCACTTGTTAGTGTAAGATCTTTCATTTTACTTATATCAGCCGGGTGGCATATGTGCTGCTGAATTGTTCTGAATATTATCGGCTTTTACAATCAGATTGTGGTTGTTTTACTTGCTTATTAATATTGTCTTGATGTGGATAGTATTATTTGAGAAGAAAATCTATCTTGATTTGAAAACTTTGTTGAGGATGTTGGTCATTGAGTTGCAGGTAGTGGCAAGTATGCGTAGAGTATTAGGCAACTCAAAATAGAGCTGTATGCCACCCTATGTATGTCTTCAGTTTTGAGTTAATTGGGCTTTTGCTACTAATTTGATATATCGTGAAGAAGTAGTCATCTTTAAATGTAAATTGATGCATTTCTTCATTTTCTTAATTTGAAAAAAGATCTTCATACAAACCTCTTACCTCTTTGAGGCGCTATTCTTGGAACACGACGAGATGACAGCCGCTAATGAGGTATGATGTTTTTTGGCTCAAAAATAAGTTTTGTAGTTTACGTGGAAAAACTTCAGTTTTTTTGTTCAAGAAACTAATGAGTTTATGTTGTTTACTCAAGAAAGAGTTTGTATTTAACTTCTGTTTTCTTGACAAGAAACAGGCTTCTTCACAAGAAACAGACTTCTTGAGCAGGAAACTTGTTTCTTGACAAGAAGCCTGTTTCTCGAAAAGAAACCTGTCTCTTGCTCAAGAAACCTGTCTCTTGAGCAAGAAACCTGTTTCTTGTAAAGAAACCTGTTTTTTGAACAAAAAATTGGTTTTTAACCTGTTTTTTAATATTGTGTTTTTTAAAAAAATTAAAATAATATTAATTGTTTCATAATTGTTAGGGGGACAGTTGGAGGTGGAGATGGGATAAACGTTACATCTGGGGCGGCAGAATCAATTGTCAGACGAAGCCTAAAGTAATAGTCTATATTAAGAGTCAATTAGGTGCTTCTGGCCGTCTTCGGGAGTTTAAACAATCTTGTTTTGGACATTTCTTGAGGTTTGATGAGCAAGCGTACTACAGTGGGAGACTACTACTTGCCTTACTTGGTCGAGAGGTTTTTCTCCGTGACGCTCGAGAGAAGGAGCGTTGGTTTCAAATTAGAGGTAATATTATAAATTCGGGTAAGTCGAATTTTGCCAAATCAGTGGCTTGATGTTTGGTGGGTCGGAATTCTTCCCCGAGGAGAATGAGAGTTTACCGGCCATTGATAGGGTATATCGACGCCACTATGACGGCAAGAGTGTGATAGGAGGTGATCTGTTGAGGGATTTCACGAACGGTCATTTTCAGAATAATCCCGATGACGTGCTGAAGGTTTCCATGATCTTAATTGTTCACTATTTATTCTTTGCACCCGACCCGAGGTCCGCTGTGCCACTGTGGCTTTGGATGTTAGTGGAAAATTTAGAAATGGTCGGGAAATTTCCTTGGGGCACATTTTTCTTTCATCGTTTATACCATTGTCTCAATGGTATAAGTGAACCAGATGAGGGGTGTGACGTTCAGTTGAACATCCATGGTTTTTTAATGCCTTTTCAGGTACATATACAATTTTACAATTGTTTCACTATTTTTTGTTATTTATTTTAAAAAGACCATTTACGATTTTTTTTCTAAATAGATATGGGTTTGTGAGATGATGCCCGAGTTTGTACGAGGAGGTGGAATGGTGTGCAACGGACATGGTCTACCGAGAGGCACTCGGTGGATTTGCCCGAAGAAAAATTTTCTTCAGTTGTCTGACATTGATAAGCCCAAGGTAAATATATATGTTCTACATTAAATTTCTATATGATTCTTATTATGAAATTATTCTTATTCTTATTCTTATTTTTCTTTTTGTCATTTTTTTGTTTGGCATTTTCTTAATAAATTCAATGTAGACCAATGTGTCTGACAGATGTCGAGAGGAATGCGCCGTATATGGCTAATGTTCATTTGGACTTATCAATGGGGTTGCAATATATCCACCACGACTCGTGGCAGAGTTGTTGTAAGCCGCTAGGTGATGCCTCATCTTCTTTACGTCATAGACCTGCCACCAAAAAAAGGAAGATTGGACCGCCAATGAGCAGACATTCGAAGAAGCTGGCTGTAGAGGCATATGAGGAAGCTGAAAAAGAGACGTAGTGGGAGCCGAGGGAGCCTCAAAAGGAGCCGGCTGGAATGGACAAAGACCTCATCAAGCAATGGGTGGAGGAAGGCGTTTCAAATTGCCTGAAAGAGTTGATGCCTGCGATAGTGGAACAAACTTTATGTCAGGTCCCGACGTTCCCTCTTCATCCACTCATCCACAGTGAAAGTTCTTCTGTTTCTTCTTCATTGTTTTGGACTGTAAAATGCTATGACAATTTACTGTTAGTTTTTGTTTCTTTTGATTGTTTTGATGGTTATGAAACATGTGAAACATCATCCGGGAGTGACAAATTTACTGTTAGTTTTTGTTTCTTTTCATTGATGTGTGAAGTTCGAATAACCATATCGCAACCGGTTGACATGCCAACTCCAATTGAGAAAAATTTCAACTCCGGTTGGCCGAATGGGTACATCAACCACGACTCAATTTTTTCATTCATGTTTGAAGTTCAAATTACCATCTCACAGCCGGTTGACATGTCAACTGCGGTTGGCCGAAAGGGTACATCAACCGCGACTCGAAGGTCAACCGCGGCTTACATCGTTATTTTTTTTTCATATAATTTCAAAAATAGATGTTCGGTTTAATGCCGGGACAAAAATATGACAAACAACACAAATAAATTTATACATACAAATCATTCATACAAATAACATTCATTTAAGATCAATAAAAAACAACAAATAAATAAAAAAAATCAAAACAACTAGGAAATGTTTTGAGGACACTTGTTCCTACGATGGCCGGGTTGCTTACATTTACCACATAAACGAACTTTGGTACCGGGACGTCCAGATTGAGTTGGTTGCTCAACATTATAGACAAACACAACACAAGTTGTAGAGTAATGCCCACTTTCGCTGCATCGTGTACAAAATGATTTACTTCGAGAGCTCGAAAAAGGGCTAGTAGAAGGTATGCGGTTTGACCTCGGTCTTCTAACTTGCTTGGGATCAAAAGGGCATTTGACAACCATCAAACTAGTCGCTGTAGTTAAGTCCCAAGTACTTGGATGCGCAATTGGCATGATTATGGGCTCGTAAAGTTTACGCCATGTTGTGGTCTTGTAGTAGTCGTGCACATATCCAAACACCGATTCGTTTGCCTTCCTAACAATGGTACATGCATAGAAAACAAAATAATGGAACACAATATAACATTTTCTTATGGGTAAGATAACAATAAGTAAACATTGAGGCTTTTATTAAATAAAAAAAATAATGAAAAATTACCCGATAGTCTTAATCGCATGTGAATAGGGCATAAATCGACCTGAAAGAGATAACAAGTGCAAGTCCGATCCTTCAAATTGACGACAAAATTCTTGACCCCGTCCTTCACGTGGTAAACATAGTGATTGATATTTGAAGCTTCTATTTGGTCCGCTTCGGTTTTATAATCCATTAAACGCTTAGATATTGATGGAGTAACTTCACACTCAGTGTTTTCTGCCTCGACACGTCTTTTGTGAAACCACTCTTGCATAATGTTTTGAATACATTCAAACAATGAGCAAACCGGCAATTTCCTTGCCCAACGCAACATATTGTTCAACACCTCACAAGCATTTGACGTCATGAAACTATATCGTCTCGCCGGACATTGACTTCGTGCCCACCTAGTTGGAATGGCTTCATCAATCAAAACCTTCAATGCTTTTGGATATTTTGCCGCAAGCATAGCCATCGACTTTTCGTACACAACAGGAGAATAAGTGTATGAAGCTTTCATATATAAACCAACGGCTTTACACCCGTTACTTCGAATATTTTGCCGAAGGTGGTATGAACATATAGCATGTACGGCTTCAGGGTAGACAACCTCGATAGCAGACTTTATGCTCACGTGGCGATAAAAAACAATCACTAAATTCTTTGGACATCCAAAAGTGGAGCGAAGCTTTTGGAGAAACCACATCCACGCACTATGACATTCCACATCGCCGATACCAAATGCCAAAGGAAAAATTTGTTCATTTCCGCCCTTTGTAGCTGCTACAAATAGGATGCCTTTATACTTACCCTTCAAATGCGTACCGTCAATTACAATCACGGGCCGACAATAATTGAGGAAGCCTGCAGACGCATGCAAGGAAATGAAAGCATACTCAAACACGTCATCTTTATCGGTCTCAATGTATGCCGATGTTCCAGGATTTTCCTTCATCGACATATAGAAATAGCCCGGCAAAAGTTCCCAGGATTTCCTGTGATCTCCATAAATGAAGTCGTAGGCGGCATTTTGAGACCTCAGAGCTGTATCGTATTTGAGATTAATGCCATGATAACGCTCCATGTCACCCATAATTTCTGCAGGCTTCAATACTCGGCCCTCTGTCAACAACTTCGGCGCGAATAATGCTCCAATGATCTTTGCAGGCAATTGTCGAGGGGCTGAATGACTCAGGTTAACCAAGCATGTATGTGGATGGATAAATTTTGAAATTTTTTAACTACTTCCAGTCAGTGCATTCGCAGAAAGCAAGCATGGGTAGTTCTTATGCTTGCACACAAACTTTAACCGAGACTTTGAAGATCTTGGCGTTTGGAACTCCACTTTATGCTTCAAATGGTATAAACCCACTTTTACCAACAATTCATCATTACTTTCAGTGAAAACGCCTTTGGCTAATTCCGGGACTATCATTGACGGCTCTTCAGACGAGGGATGAACATCAACATTGTGAAAAATGGCTTCGGGAATCCTCCAACCGCTACTCGAACGAGTACCCGTTTCAATCAAATCGTCCTCTTCAATAGCAACACCTCCAGAAAGGTTAAGTCGAGAAACATTGTTGATCGCTATACTCTTCTTGTTGCGTAGAATATGCTCATTTAAACCACCCATCATGTTTGAAGGGGACACAACATTGTCGTTGCCATCTTCACCTTCTTCCGAGACAAGCATATCATCTTCTTCAATAATGAAATCCGAATCGTCATTGCTATCATCCATCTCATTGAGGAAACCGTCATTGCAAGGATTATCGTTGATGTTCATCTCATTATTGTAAGCATCACAATATTGCTCGTCATCATCACCTTCATCATTCTCAGTTGAATCCCCATTGAACCCGCTATCCACACCCCAATCGACATGTTCGGGAGATTGACGTGAGGCACCGGGTTGATTTGATTCCATCATTCTGGTGGTGTCGGGCACCGGGTTGTAATTGTTCGCCGGATGAGATGTTGATGGTTGACTGTGTAAGTTCATTATAGGTGGATACACAACACCATATGGATAGAGAGGTGGGCCCTGAGCAGCAACTAAATTCATAAACCCACCTTGTCCCCGGTATAGCCATACGAAGGGTACGTTGGTACACTCCCTTTATTATACAGACCTGGACTATCTTTCGGTTGTAGTGTAACATAGATAGTAGGTATTGTGAACATGGCAGACACATTTCGCAGATCTGCTTCACAAGAGATACGCCATTTCTCCACCTCTTCGTTATCAGCAGCCACTAAAAAGTGAAATTGGTAGTCGCACATGTTTCTATCTCCACGAACAATGTCATGAACTCTATTTATGAAAGTTTCATATAATGAGGTCCTAAGACAGAAAAAATTCATCTCTGTCTCACCATTTTTGTAGACATTCTCATCTCAAAAGCCACTGTGAGCAATTCGCACTTTACCAGCGTCCATCTGAAAAAAAAAATAAATAAATAAAAAACACAATCTTAGTACAAATACTTTCTTCAACTTTTTTTACCTTCAAATGTGTTTGGAAAAACATATATGAATACAAGACACAGTTTCTTGAACAAGAAGAAATTTATTCTTCAATAAACATTTTCTTCTTGTTCAAGAAACCTGAAGAAACCTATTTCTGCTCAAGAAACCTGTATCTTGCTCAAGAAACCTGTTTCTAACTCAAGAAACTCGTTTCGTGAGCAAGAAACCTGTTTCTTGAGCATCAAACAGGTTCAAACAGGTTTTTTTGCTCAAGAAACTGCATGTGGAACAAGAAGAAATTGTTTCTTGTCCTTTCTTGTTCAAGAATTTGTTCAATAAATTGACATTTTTCAACAAACGATTACTTCAACTTCTAAAACTCCAAAAACGGCTCAAGAAAGTGTACAACAAAAGTAATGAACTCCAAAACACAACCCCTCTTTTTCAAGCACAAAAACACGAATTTTTTAACTCTAAAAAAATATTACTTCAACAAAATGAAATGGTGCAAGTGCAAGACAAATTAATAATTTTGGGAACAAAAATAATAAATGTTTTAAAAAAAAATTATTTAACATAATAAAAAAACAAAATCAGGTTTAGGTCAATGTACCTTATTTCTTCTCAAAAAGGGATTCACTTGGTGGTGTTGGAGATGATTTTTAGTCGAGATGATTCACTTAAGTGAAATTTGGGAAGATGAGTAATTTTTTTTTTGAAGCGCTGCGCACAGGAACCCAACAATGGAGGAAGAGGAAGGCCAGCAGCAATTTCTACGATCTACATCTGCTCACTCTTTTTGCCTCTTTATTTTCTTTTTATTTTTTAATTTTTGGTAGGTAAACATTAATAAGGGTATAATAGTACTTTTAACCCTTAAAATGGCTAGATTTCATCTTTTCTAAAAACATGGCTAGATTTCATTTTGTCTTAAAAAAAGTGCTAAAAAACGGCCGCTCTGAATAATCCCATTAAATAGCCATAAAAGTTTACAAAACACAAATTTTGGCCACCTTTTGTAAAAAACATCTTTTTTAGCCATTTTGACATATGTTTTTACTACATTACCCCTAACTCAATTTTTGCTTATTTTTTCCCCAATTCAATTTATTTCACAATCAAAATTCAGGGGCTTGTATTCAATTGAGATTCTTAAGGACTTTTTAAAACTTTTTAAATTTGGTGACTTTTGTGGACTTTGTAAAACTTTCAGGACTTTGGTGGACTTGTTGAGACTTTCAGAGAATTCTCATTAGTGACTTTTTAATACTTTCATATTGGACTTTTTAAAATTTATTGAGACTTTTATATATGTTAGAATGAAAAATTAATAAACGTAACATAATAACTAATATCAAGAAGAATAAATCAAAAAAAATATTTTATATATTAATTCTCTAAAAATTTATGAATCAACTCATTGTTATGCGAAATGAGTTATTCAGTAACATATTATTTAGGATTTTAGATTTATTAAACGATCAAATCAATCCGAGCTTCAATTAGTCGAACTATGGAAGATACAAACATTGTTGAAAAACAGTAATTGTATTTTATAAAGTTATCAATAATATTCAAAATAATTCAATATCAACAAATAAACTATTAGAAAATAAAATAATTTTATTAATATTAAAACATAAACATTGATAAATAAAAAGAGAGGACAAATAAATTATTTGCAAGTGCAAACTATGGAAGCATTTAACCTTTGAAAAATCAAATTCACAAGATAACAAAATGAAAGATTAAAGGTATACATACATAAAATAACCATAATAAAAAAAAATATATAAAATAAAGATTACGTTAAATATACGTAATGAAATAAAAATTATACAAGGTATCAAAATGAAATAGTAAAATAATAAAACATGAAAGTGATATGAGATACAAAGTCGTGTTAGAAAGAAATAAAGAAAGAAAGCGTGAAGAGAGTCACATAAGTCCAACAAAATCTCACCAATATTGATGAGATTTCTGTTGGGACTTTCTCTTTGTAATTTTGTTAAAAAAGTCTGTAAAAGTCTCACAATTTAAAAAGTCTCACAAAGTCTTCATATTTTGAATATCGGGTGACTTATAAAGACTCTCAAAAAGGTTTAATTGAATACCCTGAGACTTTTAAGGACTTTTTAAAAGTCTTCAAAAGTCTCAATTGAATATATGTAAACTTTTCAGAAGTCTCTAAAAGTTCTGATTGAATACACCAAAATTCTAAGAGTCTTAAAAAGTCTCTAAAAGTTAAAATTGAATACACCCCTTATATTCATCTTCAAAAAATTCACATTCCCCCGCTCTCGCTCTGGCTCTGAAACCTCACTACCTCACGACCACCGTCAAAAAATTCATCTTCAAAAAATTCATCCCGTTCGAACGCCGCCCTTCACAATCTCACGATCTCGACCGAACGCCGTCCGAACAACGGAACGACCTCGCCGGAATCTGAAATCAACGCGCCCCTTCACGACTCTCGACCGAAAGCCGTCCGAACGACCGAACGATCTCGCCGGAATCTGAAATCAGGTAGCTTTGACGACCTCCCTTTTGGTAGTAATTATGGTTTTTTTTTCTGTTTCGAATTAAGAGTCCCTTCATGTTCGAATTAGGTTTTTTTTTTTTATTTTATTTTATTTTATTTTATTTATAACTTGTTATTCAGCTTACCAAGTCATTGCTGTTTCAATTTGGAAAAGAGTTTGAGCCTACCAAGTCAAATTTGTCTCTGTAAGAGCAATTTTTTGTATTTTCTGTTTTTTGCAGCTTTAATGTCGTTTTTCCTATTGGAATTTGGTGTATTTTTTTCTTTTAAAGGAGAATTTTGGTTCTATCTGTAATCATGGATCCTAGTGAAATAGCTGTGAAGGACCTTTTTCCATTAGGATCGTTAATCGTGTATTTATGTATGTGTGGTTGTTGACCCGAATTGAAAACGAAAGAAACTTATGTCGTCCTCTATGATTCAGCTTTGACGATCATGAGAAATCCTAACCTTGTATTTGATTTTGCTAGTGGTAATTTCCATCTGCAGTTATGAGATGCTTTATTTGTGTTTCTAATCGTATTTTGACCTGGATTCATGCGTATTTCCCGATTATATCTTCCGCCAAGGCCAAAAAAAAAGAAAGAAAATTCAATTTTTGTTTCGGATTCTTCTATTATAAATTGGGTCTTATGAAAACATCCATATTTCTTTTCTGTTCAATTTTTCAAAGGTAGTTATTACCCACTCGAGTTCCCAAGATGTTGGAGCAACTACTCATCGTCACACGAGGGGGCCTAATCCTCTGGACGTGCAAGGAGCTCGGAAATGCACTCAGGGGCTTACCCATGGACACCCTCATTCGCTCCTGCCTTCTCGAGGAGCGTTCTGGCGCAGCCTCATACAACTATGATGCCCCTGGGGCTTCGTACACTCTCAAGTGGACCTTCCACAATGAGCTAGGCCTCGTGTTTGTTGCCGTGTACCAGCGGATCCTCCACCTCCTCTACGTGGATGACCTTCTTGCTGTGGTGAAAAAAGAGTTCTCCGAGATTGACGACCCCAAACGGACCTCGTACCCCGATTTTGACGATATTTTCCAGCAGCTGAAGAAAGAAGCCGAGGCCCGTGCAGAGGATATGAAGAAGTCTAAACAGGTGGTCAAACCCTCGAACAACAATAATAATCCTGGAAGAAAACAGGATCGGGTGGCGAATGGAATGTTCAATGGAGGGAATAAAAAAAGAACGGGAATAAGTCTGGTAAAGATGGTGATGATGCTTTAGATCGTCCGTTAGAAAATGGTAGCCTTAGGAAGAATATTAGTAACAAAGTGATTAGCTCGAACGGGAAGGAGGAGAATGGTGCCTCGAATAACGGGGCTTTTGATGTGAGCAAACTGCAGAAGAGGTCGAAAGGCGGGAAAAAGACGGAGGCCATAGTTGGAAAGGTCCCTAAGGTGGAGCTGAAGAAGGTGGCGAAAAAAATAGGGTTTGGGATGATTCGCCTAAGGAGACGAAGCTGGATTACACAGATGGGGCTGGTGAGGATGTGGAGCAGAATGTGTGGATTGGTGGAAAATGTAGGAGAGTATGATGGATAAAGAGGATATTGTTAGCAGTGATAGCGAGTCTGAGGAGGAGATGGGAAAGGATGGTGGGCCAGATGGGAAGAAGAAAGGGTGGTTTTCGTCCATGTTCCAGAGGTATATTCGCTGTTATGCACCTCAAGTCTGTGTGAAAAAAAATTATTGTTCATTCTTGTTACGATTTATTCATGCTTTAAAACCTATATGTGAGTATATAGGACTGTTGTCGTTAACTGTGTGTACTTCCTTTATGAAATTAAGTATATGAGGTGGGAACTGGAAAGAGAAATGCTCCTTTCTCTCTTATTTTTAGTCGCTGTGGTGCTTTTATTTGAGAAGTGTGTTGATTTTCTCCCTGGTTTTTTAATTTCTTACAGTCTTCATGAATAAAAGCATGCCTGTGGAGATGGGGAAACATTTTATTCTCCTGTGGTATCAGAAATTCCTGTCCTGTCTCATAACACTTACATTGTACTTGTTGTTTCTAGTTTGATGCATCAAAGTTGAGAAAGCTCAGGCCAAGTTTCAAAAGAAAATGGAGGTTCTGTAACTGCAGGGAATGCTTCTAGTATAAGGTTCAGTGAATTCACTTATTATTTGTTTCTATTTGCTCAAATTATAATTAACACATACACCATATGTATATATGTGTGTGTGTGTGTTCTGGGCACGACATTTGACAGACTACTCATTGAGTATATAGATGAAGTTGACTTGTGACGTTGTTTTGATTCCCCACTTTCTTATATTAGTGTGGCTGGTTGAATGAGTTCTTTTCAGATATGACATAGCCGAGTGACTAAGAAATATTTCATTTGAGCTTGAGTTTGTATCTGCTTTTAGAATGGAATTGTGGTCTATCAGGTCATTTGTCATCTGTTCTCATTTGTCTGTACTATGTTTGTCGAAAATGTTAGGAGAAAAAATGCTACTGGCCCCACTTATTTGACAGAATAGGCTATCAACACTTGAAATGGGAATTATTCGACTAAGAGTTCTTATTGTAGGTAGTGCTGGGGCTGCTGCTTTAATTCTCGTTAGTGGAGCTATGGCAATTAAGCTTGGACTGAATGTTATTGCCAGGATCAAAGGCTATGCAGACGCAGCACAGGTGGCATGCTAATTTTTAGTTTCATTTACTATACATTTTCTGTTGCGTATATTACTAACCTCGGCTGGGGTTACGAGTATCACCGACCTATTTAGAATCAACTATTGTTTGTTCTATTCTAAGTAAGTTTTGCCTGCATTTTGAGAGATTAGTGTTACGGATCCTATTAATTGTTTGGCAGACACCTGAACTGTTCACAACTGCTCCAGCCATCGCCATACCAAAGGCGATCGCTAATGCTGGCTTGAAAGCATCCGATATTGATTTCTATGAAATAAATGAAGCTTTCTCTGTGAGAGTCTATACTCTGAATTCTCTTTAAACAGTTAAATGGTAATCTTTCTAATATAAACCTTTTGCAGGTTGTATCTCTTGCTAACCAGAGGCTGCTTAATATTGACCCCGTAAGTTGTGCTGTTTGCTGCTTCCATCTCATTTGATCTGTCAGATCAATTAAACTGTTTTTTTTTCACTTTTTGTGGTGATTTTTAACTTGAAGATCTTTTTGATCTTATTACTTCTAGAAAAGGTTAAATGCACATGTTGGTGCCGTATCCTTAGGACATCCTCTGGGCTGTAGTGGGGCTCGCATCTTGGTGACACTATTGGGAGTGAGCACACTTATGAGGAGTTGATTGTGAACTCATTTACATAGCATATTATTATTACTTGTGTTTCTAATGTGGGATATGTTGACAAAATAAAGGTCATTGTTGAATTATTGGACCAATATTGGGCTATCAAATTGTACCCATTAAAAGAAAAATGTAGTATTTTTTGTATTGGACTATTTATTGGGCTATATTTATCAACATTATTCAACGTTATCAGTTGTATCTATTATTGAACTCTTACTTAGAGAAATGTCATATACTATAAAATTAATGATAAATATATATAATTATATGTTATACATACAAAATAAACAAAAAAATTGTATATTCATTAAACCGGTTCGACTGATTCGATCACTGGTACGACCAGTGCACCATTGAACCGGTAGCTTCACCGGTTCTATGAACGGTTCGGTTTTGAAAACCATGGTTGTAACAAATCTAAGAAAACTGGTATGTATAGTGTACAGGGTCGTTTCTAGAAATTTGAAGGCCCCAGACAAATTTTTCCTTTTCAAATTTTTCGATTTGAACTTGTCTGGTAATTAGGGTTATTTGCAGATAGAATCATAGAAGAAAAAAACCTAATTAAACAACACTATTAAATAAATAATTGAAAAATAAAACAAATTTTCTTGTTTTTCTAGCCATTTGAAGTTTTGAACTGATAAATTACCTCTGGGTTACAAAGATCTTTAATAAATTACATTCAAGCAGTCACGATGACACCAAGGAGAAGAAAATAAAAATCATATCACTGCAAATAATATTTATTCTCACGCAACTTGCTTTGACTGAACATCATAAGAATACAATTTATGACCTCAAATTCTCTCATAAAATACATATTTTACTATTACCTCCTTCATTAATTAGCTCCTTTATTTGTGTTATGGATTAAGTCCATATTTAGTCATTAACTCCTTCATTTATGTAAATAGGTCCAGTCCAACCCAATACATAATAAAAAGGGAAAAATACATACATAACCCCTAGTCTAGGTATATTTACATAAATACAATTTGTAGGAAACATAATCAAAAGAGGAATAATTATTGATTTCTTTTTCATTTATACGAGATTGTGAAATCTGGTTCTCTCTCCATATAATGTTTTCTCTCTCCATATATTGAAAGGCGAGAAAATCACGCAGAGAAGAGAAAACGGTAAACGATTGAAAGAGATGGCGATCGTGATTACCTATACTTCAGGAAATCACGAATTCAAATTTAAAAAACGGGATTATCATATCAACGGATTCGTGCGTGCAAGAAAAAAGCAGAGTGAAAAAAAAAACCAAACGAGGTTGTTCGTGAAAATTGATCGTGAAATAGCCGTGGATTGAAAGACATCTGAAGGTATATTCATATTCATATAGATAACTTCGTTGTTTGGTGATGGATTACAAGATTATAGTTTTTTTTTTTTTAAAAAAGAATTTAAGCTTTCGTTCTCTGATGAATATTGAAAGCTGAAGGTACAAAAACGAATTTGTTGGTATTTTTTTTTTATTTTAGATGGCGTTTTTTTTTGTAATTTCAGATTTCGTTTTTCTTTTTTATAATTGATCGGGAATTTCGCCATTTTAGCTATCGATCGTGAATTTTGTTTTTTGTATTTTCAGATTCATGTTTATTCATGTCGTTTTTTTTTT
>BKCP01006848.1:1978207-2017272 GCA_008636005.1 Striga asiatica | reverse complement strand
CTTTTTTTTTTTTTTTTTTTTTTTTACGTTCGGAGACAAAATCGTCGCCGACGTTCGACTCACCGTCCGCGGCCTTCGGAATAGAATTTTTGCCACGATTCGGAGCCTCCATTTTCTGAAATTGGAGCTTTTTTTGTACAACCTTCCGCTCGGGAGGTTGAAATTGCGATTTTTGACGAGATTGGGAGCGGGTTATCCTTGATTCGTCTTCAATTTCGGATGGTTTGCCCTCAATTTTTGTTTGCTTCGACATTTTTCTTTCAATCGTGATTTTTGTTCTTCTCAATTTTTTCTTGTAGGAGAGATGGAGTTTTTTTGGGAGAAATAAAGAAGTTACCGATATGGAGAGATAAAGATGATTTCTTTACTTTTCTTTTTTTTGTTATGTTGAGTGTAAAGATGGAGAGATAATCACGTTTCCCAAAAAATCAGGCCAAACTTAACTGCAACAAATATTACTTTAATTATTAAATAACGTAATTGAGATGAAAAGTTTTTGAGGTCGTAAATTTAAAATCATTAAGGGGATGAAATGTAAAGGGGGTAAATTTCTCTAATAAAAAACAAAATTTGAGGCCCCAAATAAATGGAGGGCTAAGGCATGGCCTAGCTTGTCTCCCGAAGGGTCGGCCCTGATAGTGTAGAGATAGTTTTCCTAATTAATCGAGCAATACTATCTAACTAATATACAATAATGACCATAATCAATAATCAATAATGACCATAATGATATAGAATAGGAGATTTCTGCACACCTCGAATAAAGTATCTTCACTTTCCTACTTATCATCCACAATGTATTGGGTCTAATCTTACCTATGTGACACATAAATAGACTTAAGTCCTAAATGACATGGACAAACTCAAGTAAAATAACTCAAAAGCTATTCAATGCAAAAATAAAATATTAGGTTTAGCATACATGCCAACCAATAAAAATGCTCTAATATGTTTCCTTTATTAAAAGAAATATTAAATTAGGAATAAATTATGTGTGTTTGGGTTTGTACTTGGGTCCAAAATAGACCCAAGTGTGGACTTAGTCTCTTTTTTTTATTGCCACATAAGCTAGACTATATTTACTTTTAATTGCATTGGGAGACATTTTTTTATAGACTAAGTCTATTTCCTACAAGGCATGTGATTTTTTGTTAAAAGACCCAAAACATTGTGAATAACATTGTGAATGCTCTTAACCCAACAATACTACTACCTAATCATTAATATACAACAATTACCATATTGATCTAGAATCAATCTTGGAAAAGAATCCCGTAAATCCAGAATGCTATCCCGAATAAAAACTGAGTAGGATTAGGAATATCTGAGTAACAAACTGTTCGATGTAACTCATTTTTTAACAAACTCCAAAGGATTGGAAATGCTTTTATATGTTTGTAAGGGATTCGTAGTCATATTAGAAAACTGATTGAAAAAGTTTTCGATTACAAAACTGTGTGTTTTAATTAACTCTCACCTTAAAAAAGAAAAGAAAAAAAAAAAGGAGAATACCTCGGCAGCCATGGACGATAGAATATCCGAATTTCCAATACCTATACTTCACCATATTCTCTGTTTCCTCTCCCAGAAAGAAGCTGTGAGAACTTGTCTCCTCTCCAAACAATGGCGCCACATAGGATCAACCCGCCCAAACCTCGACTTCTCCGAAGAATGGTTCGACGACACACAAGAAAAGTTTGTCTCCATCATCGACAGAACCCTACAAGGATACCGTGATCAAAACCTCTCCGTACACCAACTCTGTCTTAACTTATCGAGGCCCGACTCACGACCGGTCGTCTCCCTTCTCGACAAATGGATCCCAATAATCGCCCCCCTCAACATAAAAGCGTTTAAACTCGAGTTTCTTTCATTACCTCCGCCGTATTACAACCTGCCCTTGGCAGTCCTCTTATCCGAGTCCCTCGAAGAACTACACCTGAACAAATGCAGGCTGAGCCCAGTCGAGAGCGTGCGGTTCAAAAGTCTGCGCACGCTCACTCTCGAACGGGTCCAAGTTGATGGCGGGACTTTGGAGACAAAAAAGTTGGGATGCCCTTTGCTCATTCGCCTGGTCATTAATGATTGTTGGGAGTTGAGAAACGTTAGGTTGAGCGAGGCGCCTGGGCTCAAGCACTTTGAATTGTATGATTGCATCATAATGGAATGGGGTAGCATCCAAATCGATGTCCCGAATCTCGAGACGGTCCGCATCAGGGGCCCATGGATTTGGTCTCACCGCCGAAGCGCATTCTTGTTTTCTCGTCTCACGAGTTTGCATCTCTGTAATGTGATCCTGTCGAGCGAGTCCATCGACATGTTATCGTTCGACTGCCCAACTCTTGAGAGCTTGGCCCTAGATAATTGCTCCGGTTTCGAGGAATTCCATCTTGCTAGTGATTCGGTCAAGCGGTTGAGCATCTCGGCAACTGAAATATTGCTTAAAGGAGTTACGATTTGTGCCCCCAACATTCTCAATTTTATGATCATTGCCCCCCAGGTGCTGGACACATTCTCTTTCACGACCACTACTTCCAAGGAGTGGGATTCAAATGTATTCCTCAATTTGTGTGATGATGATCCCAATTTCAACATCAATTCGTGGTTCCTTAAGCTGAGACGAATGCTCAAGCCACTTAGTGGGTCTCGGATTGATATGATTCTGCAGATGTACCGCGGCTATCGTCTGGACGTGCGATGTGATGCTGTTGATGGCAATCATCTTCTCAGTGACGAGCCACCTGTGGTCGTGGAGAACTTTGAATTTAGAAATTCTAAATATTGCACAGAATCTTGGTACTCGGACTTTACGAATGATTTGTTTCGTGTTTGTCGACCGAGGCACGTATGGGGTCGTAGGCTCGTGAGCGAGTCGGAGGTGGCCTGGTACCATAGGCTCTCAGGGTTTCAGTTCAACATGTTGCTTGCAAACATGAGCCTCGGGACCTTTTGGCGGCACGATGTGGAGCAAGTGCACGTGAAAACCGTCAATGGGAAAATATGGCAGCTCGTGGAGTGGACGGATCTTTCAGAATTGCGAAACAGGACGTATGATGGTGTAATATGCGTTAAGTTGAAATGGAGAGGTCAGAATTGCGAAACAGGAAGTATGGACGGACCTTTCCGGTTTTCTTTCACTCCAATTGAAAGCTTAGGCCTATTCGGTATGCTGTGATAGTGTTATGAAGGAGATCAAACTCAAAGATCGTAGCATCGAAATCGAAGCCCAAGTCTCGAGAGGGTCCCATCGTGGGTGACGGCTCACTAGTTTGTGTGTGTACCGACTCATCCTGTCAAGCAAGTCGTTGGATATATTAACTGCCCGAGACTTCTTTTCCAGGTCTTGCGGTCTTGAATTGTTTTGAAATTTTCCAGGTCTCAAGAGGGTCTTCATATCATTGAATTGGTAATTCGAGGGTCTTTCATATCATTGTTTTGAAATTTTCCAGGTCTCGAGAGGGTCTTCATATCATTGAATTGGTAATTCGAGGATCTTCATATCATTGTTTTGAAATTTTGCAGGTCTTGCGGATGGGGTCTTGAATTGGTAATTTGAGGCTTTTTTTTTTTGTTATAATTTTGGTTTTTTTTCCTAATGAATAGAGAGAATATGAAAACACATTTCAGGATGGATTTTATTTTATTAAATATAACAGACAAAATATATTTCTAGTTTTATATTGTTTTAATTTATATGCATTGTTTTAAATAGATCGCTATTGCTCGCTATATAATTTTTTTTCACCCGTTATAAAATAACTTCCATTTTAGAGTTACTTATATAATCACCCGTTACTGTTTAAAATTAAAGAAAATTAAAATTACCATATTTAAACAATCTCAATAAATAATTTACACAAAAATACTTTTCTCTTTTTTCCCTTATTTATATCTTTTTACAATATCTTATTTCGATTATTAAATAAGTGATGATAAAGTTGAAAAATTGTGACAAATATTATAAACCGACACTTAATTTAAAAATAATGTAGTGTATATTGTTTTAAGGTTATAAGAATACTAATTTTTAACTATATATGTTACAGTATTTTATTTTTTGATAATTTATAATAAGGTATATTATAAATATTTTTCTTCTAATTTATTAATTCACATAACAATTCAACACAATTCTATCTAAGTGAAAAACAACAGAACATAGAACTTGTTTATTAATTCATAAAGGGTAAAAGTGTAATATCATCCAAAGCCAAGTTTTTAGTATATAATACCAATCATTCATAAAGAATAAAAGTGTAATATCATCCAAAGCCAAACTTTTAATATATACTAAAGAATAAAAGTGTAATATCATCCAAAGCCAAACTTTTAATATATACTACATTGGTGTCAAAAAGCAAGTGTAAATGACAGAAAAAGGTATTGTGTAGAGGAATAAGTCCACCAATCCCAAATATATTGCAACATATGTCTCGGAAGTTAGTCCAGACTTCCGATCACAGGTAAAATTACTTTCAGTTTACCATATTTTCGTGACTTTGAGCTTTCGTATTTGATCACGGGATGACTGTTTTAGGTAATGTTTTCTCATGCTCAACATGTTTCATAACCAGCAGAAGAACAAGCAAGCAAAGAATCAAATTTATCTATCTGTCTATCTATATCTATATCTATATCTATCTATCTATCTATCTATATCTATCTATACTATTATAAAAGGACGAGTGATTTTGTAAAAATAATGATTTGCTTAAAAAACCCTTACTTTGACATATATTTAATGGCAAATTAGTAATTCAGTAATACCAGTCTTATTTTATATTTTTAATTAACAAATGATGATCTGCCTAAAAAACTCTTACTTTGACATATTTTTAATGGCAAATTAGTAATATAGTAATACCCATCTTATTTTATATTTTTAATTAACAAATGAACTACCTAAAAAACTCTTACTTTGACATAATTTTAATGTCAAATTATTAATACACTAATACTCTTCAAATCTTATATTTTTTAATTAATCACTAATATTTAATTAAATAAATAACAGCGTAACATTGAAGACTATTATGATCCACGCCCAAAGTATGACTCAAATAATTCTAAATTTTACTAAAAGTGATGGAGATTGAGGTGGTCTTTGAAGAAATTGTTATGATCTCTTAGCTAAGTAGCTGTTGGAAAAAAAATAACTCTTCCACAGAAGTCCACCAAAACAAATTGGTTCTTGTAAACAATATATCTACAAAATAATCTTATACAATATGTAGTCCAAATGTTTTATTATATTCTATGTCTAAATGTTGTGCTAACTAAAATGGTAACTCGGAATACTATTAAAAAAAGACGAGTATTTTTGTAAAAGAAAGAACTAACTAATATACCCTTACTTTGGTATATTTTAAATGACAAATTAGTAATAACATAATATATATCCCATCTTATATGTTTTTTATTAATAACTAATATTTACCTAAAAAGCCTTTTATTTGACATAATTTTAATGTCAAATTAGTAATACACTAATACTCATTTAATATTTCATTCATTTAATACAATTAAATGAACAAAACATTCCACATCTCTTAAAAATCATCCACAATATTCACACCATTATTTTTCAAGAATTTGGTTTCTTCCACATATCTCCCAAACTGTTTTCTTCCATATCTCTAAAAAATCAACTCAACAGTAACCCAAACAACAAAGTTTTGAAATGATATTGAATTTTTGTTTTGAATAACGTACTTATTTTTAATATACTTTAGATGATAAAATCGTAATCATATTTAATGATTTTAATATATAAAATTTATTTAAACAAAAAATTATGCAACAAACAACATAATAAATACTTATAAAAGATCTAAATATTCTCAACTATTTGTTTACCTATCTTTTAACAAAACGATAAATCTTGGTAAAACATGATAATTTAGTTGAGGGGTAAATATTATATAATAAATAATTTTCAAGATACATACATAACTTTAATTAAGAGAAGATACCTAAAATATTACCGAAATCATGCACACGTGAAATATATACATAATCTAACAAACTAGAATAATGGAAGAATTCATTTAACTAGGTCATTATTTAAGAAAAATAAACTCTTGTATTTAGAACTAGAATTAGATTGCACCTTAGTATTATTGGATTGAATTTTGATCCCACAAAAATCGTCATTGTTTAGTGGTTTGTATTTTCAAATTTTGGTCGCAAAGCTAATAGAGTTAACGAATCTTCACGTGACCATTAGGTGATTAAAATCAAGTTGCGTAGTTTTTTAATTATTAAGACTTAAAATATTTGAAATTTTTCATTCAATTATTAATAAAAATGTTCGTGACATTTTAATTATTATTATTCTTATTTTATTTGAATAATTAATTATCAAGTTGAGCGCTCTGTAAACGATTATAATTCAAAATTTTATAAATAAAATATTTTATTTATTGATATTATTCAAGATTCTTAAATACTTTTATAATTTTCTTAATAAAATTTAAGAGTTTATTTAACCGTAAGTATCCTATCAAATAAGATAACTGTTTCAACAATATTTATTTAATTTTACAAGTTTATTAATAAATATTAGTAAAATATTTAAAATCGATGTTGTTTAGGTATTCCACAGAAAATACTAACAGATATTTCATTGGTATAACTTCTATTGAAAAGATTCACTGGCTATTCCAATGGCGAGTAAATTAAATTACATTAAAATTTTTGTGGATTTAATATCTCAATTACTAATATTTATTTTTGTGTGAATTTACGTTGGATTTCTTTTTCGGCCATATTTCAACCATTAGAAAAATTGTCACTGAAATTGGGAAAAATTATGAAAGTTCCAATGAAAAACTAGCTGCAGTGGCGAATCCAAAATAATTTCATGTTAAGAGCACTATCTAATTAATACAAAAAGTATTGCATCAAAACAACATAATGTCTTTATAATTTATAAAGTATACTTTTCTTAATTTGTCAACTTTCTCATATGTATTACTTTTTTTAACACATCAATACAATCACAATAAGTTCAATAATATTAAAAAAAAGCATATTTTTTCTCAATTCGACATAAGAAAATCATAAAAAAATAATACATTTTTCAAAATCTTTTTATGAACAAAAATTTTATGTTATAGTATAGTTGGCTCGACAATATAATAGATGAATGTATAAATTACGAATATATAACTAGAATTCTACATACATTTAAAAAAGACTTAAAATATATTTTCTAAAATTAGATAAAAATTTTGTCTCAAAAGAGAGATAATAAGATATCATCAAGAATAAAAAGAAAAGAGAGAAATAGAGCGTAAAATTGTAAACTTTAATATCATATTTTCTTTAGTTGGGAAACCGCATTGATGCTATAATTTTAATAACGTTATGAGTTGAATTAAATTATGATTGGTTGAGTTGTAAATTAATCATTATTTGTATTTATTCTTTTAATTTTATTTTCTAAATAGAGGACATGATTAAAGTTATGAAAAATGTGCCATAATGTTTGTTAGATATCTTATGCTATTTGTTTTCGGATGATGCCAGTTTCGGGACTATTGGACAAACATGGATCTGCACATGATTGCAACAAAATATTTTTGTTATAATTTTCATTGAAAAATTTAAACGAAAATTTAATTGTTGTTGAAATTTCGCTGTAATATGTTTTCATTGGAATTTCATCATTTTCTTGTAGTAAAAGTATGACTCCAAATCAAACTAAAACATTTGCACTATATATAATATTGTGTGCAGTTAATTGTTTTGAAAATTGTGGATAATGATACAAAATATAACATATTTAATGTAATTATCATTTAATTTATGATAATTAGTAATTAAAAAAAAAATACATATAAGTTGAAAAGTCCTTAAATATTTTATTTGTATTATAATAATTAAAGAAGAGGTCAGAATGATGTTCTACTGAAAAGGTAATGTTAATACTAAACAAGATGTAAAAATGATGTTCTACGTAATAAAAAAGGTAAAATTAGACAACGAGAAAGCTTATAACTGACGTTCCACTCAAAAGTAAAAAAAAAAAAAACGATAAAATTAATAAATGTCATATATCAATTGGAGCTAGCGAATGATAAATGTAAAATATACTTGAGATGCACATTTATAAAAAATATATTTTTTTTTTTGGTTACCCTTTTATATGTAATATATCATATCATTTCTTTCCCATGATATTTGATTTTACCAATGTTTTGTAAATAAAATAAAAATAATATAATTATTATAATAAATATATATATATATATATATACCAATACCAATTTAAAATAATAAATAGACCTAAAAGAATCTTATAAAATAATTATAGATCCATGTTAAATTAATTTTATTAATTATAAAATAATATTAGATAAACTTGTGGTATATTTTTCTGACATAGATTTGAAATATTCATACTAAGAAAAAAGTCAACTAGATGTAATTGTACAACTATTACCAATATTAAATATGTGAATTAAAAGAAAAAAATAAATCGGTTGTATGTTAAACTATTATTCAATTATTGCTTGAAAGGGAACACCATAATGGTTGTAAAATGTATTTTTTGTGAATATAAACATGAATTAGTTACTTAATATTTTATCAGAACATGGAAATAAATTCAAAACTTTTTAATATTATAAACAATATAAAACTACATTTTTATCAAGTATATTATTACTATCAAACACGTAAAAAGAACGCATTGCATATAAATGTTCTCTAATTCTTTTAAAAAAAAAAAAAAAAAAAACAAGTAAACCAATAGTAATGCAATGAGGAAAAGAAAAATTCTGAATTTTTTTAGAAAAGTATGAATACTAATATCAAGAAACAAAAATCTTTTAAAATTACTACTTTTTTTGTTGCTAGCATTTAAGTATATGTTCTCTATAAGAAATTTGTTCTCATAAATAATGATTCGATATTATCATAAGATAGACCACAAACTTTAATAATGACTTCATAATAATAAAGTTAACAGATGACTAAGAGTATCATAATATAGTATAATTCAAATTCTTCTCATCTGAAATATTTTGACAAATACTTCTCAATATTGTTTCATTGTTTTGTTTTGTTTTGTTATTATTGAAGAATCACTAAAGGATCTTTATCTTGAATTTTTTAAGCATTAGTTATGATACAAAAGATTGGACAATAAATGTTATTAGACACATATATATTGCAAATCCGAAAGAATATGCAAGGTATCTATCTTCCAAATTAATAACACTGAAAAGGGAATGTTTGATTCTGATCAAAATATTTTTGAATGTTGAATAAGTTGTCACTTTTTTATAAGAATATTTACAATCATAACTGTGTATTGTGATCGATCATACGCGCAATTGTTTTAGAGTACATATTTTTATGTAATGTGTGATGATTTCAAAAAAAATAATTTAGCATCTTCAGAGAAGTAAATGATTTTAGAAAATCAAATTTTGTTTAGAGATGAAATTCGTTCCCACCTCATGGGGTAAGTACCAATTTATCTATGTGGAGAGAGAGAGAGAGAGAGAGAGAGAGAGAGAGAGAGAGAGAGAGAGAGAGAGAGAGAGAGAGAGAGAGAGAGAGAGAGAGAGAGAGAGAGAGAGAGAGAGAGAGAGAGAGAGAGAGAGAGAGAGAGAGAGAGAGAGAGAGAGAGAGAGAGAGAGAGAGAGAGAGAGAGAGAGAGAGAGAGAGAGAGAGAGAGAGAGAGAGAGAGAGAGAGAGAGAGAGAGAGAGAGAGAGAGAGAGAGAGAGAGAGAGAGAGAGAGAGAGAGAGAGAGAGAGAGAGAGAGAGAGAGAGAGAGAGAGAGAGAGAGAGAGAGAGAGAGAGAGAGAGAGAGAGATGTAGTAGTTTATACAGTGATTAAAAGAAATATCAAGAATTTTAATGACACAAATATCAAGAAATTTAATGCTACAATTGTTTATTTCACATAGATACTTATGAACTATTAGTAGAAATACCTTATAATGATCATACAATCATAAAGTTTGACTATATGTTTGACTAAAGTATTTATAAGTGTTGAATAAAACAGACGTTTTGCCAAATTAATTAAGAAGAATTTTGCAATACTATTGATGTATTAGAATTCAACGAGTGTGAATGTTTCTTATGAGAACATCAAAACCAAAATAAAAGAAAATGACTCTTGAATCTAACATAAATAAATAAAATAACTCATGCATCTAAAATATACACTATGTCTTTATTTAGTCATTTATTATTTTTTCATTAGGAACTCATTTTTCATATATTTTTGTTGGAGTTGTAATATGATATTTAAATCTTTTTATATTACGACAATATTTTTCTATTTAAAATAAAATGTATGAAAAGTTTATTTATTCTACATTTTATTTTGGTCCTGCAATCATATATATGTGTAATAAATTAATTAATTTATCTTACTAAATTTAATCGGTAAAAAACATTCGTCGTCACGTGCATCGAACGTGCACTTTACTAGTTCAATAAAAGAAGGAACTATTTTCTACGTTAAACATTTCGTGAACGACGAAATCATGAGCAAAACACCAATCGTTTTGGTTACTCAGTTACTTAGCTACTATTTCCCTAGTCCAATTTCTCTCATTCTCAATCGTTTTGGTTACTCGGTTTAGTTAATAGTTGTACAACGCCCGTGTGCTATACAGATATTTCATAAAAAAATAATTGTTCAACAAAAAGTGAAAAAAAATAAAATTCTTATTGCTAATTAAAAAATATAAATAATTAATAAGAAAATATTTTTTTAATATTATTTAGAATTCTATGAAATATTTTTATGAAGTATTATTTATTTTATTTAATGTATATTTATTTAGAATATCACGAGCGCTTGAAAGTTAAATATTTGTATCAAAATAAAGAAGTGAAGAAATATATATTCTTATAGTAGAATGATAATGTTGATATCCGAGTTGGATACCACCGAAGACTCCGGTTCGAAGGTGAGGAACCGGATGGAGACGATCTGACGATCTAAGCCGCATATCGGTCAAATGTGGAAACGCCGAGCTGACCGAAAACTAAAGGCAACGAGGTTGATGAGCTACGTCACTCGCGAGGTCGGCACCCGGATCTAGTAATTTTACAATTAATTATGTTAGATTTTACATATTTGCTAATACTTACATCCGAGTTCATTTATGCAATAAAAAAATGATATGCCTTGTATTGTATAAGGCACAATTTCCTCTTAAAATTATTTGTTCGGTAAGAGATCAACAAATTGATGTTTTAATGCGTTGATGATTGTTGTAAGTAGTGTTTGTCTTTTATGTAAGTATATCAAATAGGAACTATCCCACCATTACGGGATGGTAGTATTTTCCTATCAAATAAGTCATCGTTGGTCCGGTTAAAATATAATATTGGTGCAATGGAATCTCCAAAACTCTGTTCAATTCAATATTTTGATGCATTTATCGAACAAGTTCATTGTATGACTTATAACTTTTTTTTTTACTAAAACATATTATTGTTGAAAATTAAACTTCAAAATTTGTTATATTATTATTAAAATTTTATTTCCAAAATATTTATCATCTTCATTCATTACCTATTATTTTTAATTAACTATTTATATAAGATCTCTAAACTTCTTATAAAAAGTAATTTGATATTTTAAAAATATTATTCTTTAGTATGATACTTTGACTCTAAAAACAAAATATAATATTTATTGAGTACTTAAATGTGGATACAAAATTGCTAAAACAAAATGCAATACACGGATTTATTGAGTACTTCGATGTGGGTAAAAAATTGCAATAAATAAATTGAAAGAAAAAAATAAGGTGCACTCTCAACTTATCAAATAGAGCACTTCACTAATGTGAGTTTTAATGTGGTTATTTGATATTTTTAGACTATTAACGTTAAATATAATATGTATAATTTTAAAATATAATATATATAATATATTTAACATATCTATATATATAAAGAGGAGCAACAAAGAATTAAATTATATTATCATGCATTAAATTTTATTATCTCTCCAAGACTTTCAACATTCAATTTTATTAGTTTTCACATACCACCTAAAACTGTTACATTTAGAATTCAATTTTATTTTATTAGTTTTCACATCTATATATATATATATATATATATAAAGAGGAGCAATACAATTAATAATATTATTTCACTTTTCCTCCAAAATCAGTTACAAAACATTTAATTTATTTATTTTTTATTTTTTTTACTCATCTCAATTGTGTAACGTTTTTTATCACCTCTTCCCCATCAATCACATTATGTAACAATCATTATTTGATCTGATATGGAAGAATTCATACTTATTTTTTTTTTCAAATTTCATTTATCTTTGATTACATAAAAATAATTTTATACAATAATTCAGATTCCAAAATGATGTAATGCTCATTCTTCGATATGATCATACATGATTCATGCCTATTTCCTTTTCACTTTACTTATTTGTTGAATGAATGTAACAAAATAATTATTTATATATTTATTATATATGTATATATATTCAAATTTTATTATGCTTGAGTACGTAAAAATGATTCACACAATAATTCAGATTCCAAAATTACAAAATCAAATAATTAAGAAATAAAACTAAAAATATTCAGTCATCTATTTCAAACAATATATCTAATTGTATAAATCATTAATAATGATTATATTTCAAACACCAATATATCTCATTATCATGTTGCCATATTCTAATTTTATATATTTTTTTTTATTCTCAATCCAAATGTTACGGTGCAATATTATGTTACTAATGTCATTTAATTAAAAACTATTACCTAATCAAGAGATGTCAAATTTTCTATGGCGTTATATTAAAATATTGTATATAAAATATAAATTTTGTATATAAAATATTTTTTAATAATAATTAGAATCCTTTTCTTAATTAACATTTTTTCTTGAATTAAATTATGATTTAGTATTTTTGTTTTTCTTATTTTTTTTCTATGAATTTGTATCTGTGCAAATGCACATGTTGATTACTAGTCTATATCTATATCTATATAATTGCAGGCTATCAAATAAATGTTTTTCCCGCTTTTTTTTCATATAATTATGGAAAGTGACAGTTACATTTTGTAAAGTCAAGTGTAATAATATTTTGTACTTATTTATCATAATTAATACTAATATTAACTAATTATAAAAAGTCATACTAAAATTTATGAAAAGTTATGCATTTATTAAAATGGTTATAGCAAAATTTTAGTCAAATTATTTCTTTTAAAATTAGTGTCTTACTTCATTATTGTCTCAATTAGTTGTTTTTTTAATAGCTATTTGGTTTTAATGGTATAGAAAAATCTTTAAAATTTCATAAATAAATTCTATAATAATAATAATTTAATATTTTTTTTCACTAATTAATCAGTTATAATTTCTTGAATTTGTATAATTTCCATTATTAATTATATTTTATGAGATTTACTTAGAGATTCATATATAAGTAAAGTAAGTTATAAATATATTAATTATATATATTAATGATCAAATTTATAAAATGTGATTATACAACTTATAATTACAAATATATTATTCATACATATAATTTGTAATATTCTATTTGTATTTGTGTATGTGCATAGGATGAATACTAGCATAATATATGTTGAGATATTAATAAACAAATTGCAACTAAAAGATTTAAGAGAACAGACAAATATTTGAGCCGGCCTAAAAAAATATTGAGACCGAGTATACATATTTTGTAACAGAGTATGCATCGAGTACGCATCTGTATAACAAACTCTCAGTCTCAGATGAGATATTTTCTGCATTCAAATCTGTTCATCCTAACTTATTTTTAACCAACTATTGGAAGTGCTTTTATATGTTTCTTCTAACAGATTCATAGTCATATAAGAAACTGTTTGAAGAAGCTTTCGATTAGCACAATGTTTTTATAAACTCTTTTAAAGCCAAAGCAGAAACAGAGTAGAATATCACCGCAGCCATGGACGACCGAATATCCCAACTGCCAATACCTATACTTCACAAAATTCTCTGTTTCCTCCCCCAAAAAGAAGCCGTCAGAACTTGTCTACTCTCCAAACAATGGCACCATATAGCTTCAACGCGCCCCAACCTCGAATTTTCCGAAAAATGGTTCAAAATCAATCACACACAAGAAAAGTTTGTCCCCGTCGTTGACCGAACTCTACAACGTTGCCGTGAACCAAACCGCTCCAAATTGCACCGCATTATCTCTCTCCTCCTATGCAGACAATGGCGGCGCAACAATGGATCAATTCGCCCCAACCTCGACTCTTCCCAAAATTTATTAAACACTACACAACAAAACTGTGTCTCCGTCAACTCCTCCATAGGATCAACTAGCCCCAACCTCGACTCTTCCGAACAATTGTTCAACACTACACAACAAAGCTTTGTCTCTGTAACCGAACGAACCCTTCAAGGATATCATGATCAAAACATCTCCATACAGAAATTCCATCTCGACTTATTCTGGCCCCTCTCACCACCAGTCATCTCCCTTCTCGACAAATGGATCCCGATAATAGCCGCCCTCAACATAAAAGCTTTCAAACTCAACTTTCATTCATATACTCCTCCATATTACGACTTGCCCTCGGCAGTGCTCTTAGCCGAGTCCCTCGAAGAACTACACCTGAGCAAATGCAGGCTGAGCCCGGTCGAGAGCGTAAAGTTTAAAAGCTTGCGCACACTCACACTCGAACAGGTCCAAGTTGATGACGTCACCTTGGAGAATATATTGTCAGGCTGCCCTTTGCTCGGGCGCCTGGTCCTTGATAGTTGTGAGGGGTTGAGAAACATTAGAATTGAAGGGCTCGAGCACTTTGAATTGACTGATCACGAGTGGATTAGAGGGCGTAGCATCGAAATCGATGCCCCGAATCTCGAGACGGTCTCCATCACGGGCCTATGGATTTGGTCTCACCGCCAAAGCACATTCTTGTTCTCCCGTCTCACGAGTTTGGATCTCTATTATGTGAAACTGTCGAGTGAGTCGTTCGACCTGTTATCGTTTGGTTGCCCAACTCTTGAGAGCTTGAACCTACATGAATGCTTCGGTTTCAAGGAAATCTATCTTGCAAATGATTCGGTCAAGAACTTGTGCATCTGGACAGGCAGAATATTGCTTAAAGGAGTTACGATTTGTGCCCCCAAAATTGTCGATTTTGAATTCACTGCCCCTATTTCCAAGGTGCCGGACACATTCTCTGTTGCGGCAACTACTTCCAAGGAGTGGCACTCATATGTAGTCCTCTCTTCGCGCGAGGATGATCACGATTTCGACGCCAATTCATGGTTCCTTAGGCTGAGACGAATGCTCAAGGCACTAAGTGGGTCTCGAATTTCTCTGATTCTGGAGATGCCGTGCAGTGTTGTCGACTGCAGTCATATTCTCAGTGACCATCCGCCTGTGGTGGTGGAGAAATTGACATTTAACACTTGTATAAGTCGCACGGCATCTTGGTACAAGGACTTTACGAATGGCTTGTTTCGTGTTTGTCGACCGAGGCATATATGGGGTTGTACGAACAGGCTCTCGGAGTTTCAATTTAACATCTTGCTTGCAAACGAGAGCCTCGGGACAGAGCCCTACTTTTGGGGGCACGAACTGGAACAAGTGCACATGAAAACAGGTAATGGGAAAATATGGCAGCTCGTGGAGTGGACGGACCTTTCGGAATTGAGAAACAGGACGTATACGTACGACGATATAATGTGCCTTGAGTTGAAATGGAGAGGTCAGAAGGCGGCATAAGTACTGCAAACTATCTATATTGTTACTTCATTGGAAGTATTGGCGACTCATTGTGAAAGCGAAAACCTGTTGGTCACATTTTTGTGATAGTTCAACTCGTTTGGAGCTATTATTACCTCTTTACTTGAATCCACATGGTGTCTTTCTTTTATAATTTTAGTCTTATGTTTCATATTATAGTTTTCATTAAATTATATTTTTCTTGAAATGAAATCTCCACAAATTTATTCAATTCACTATTATCGAAAAAATTCATCGTAGACTTAATTATAACTTTTTCTCTAAATTCACTAAAACATATTATTGTCAAAAATTAAACTTCAATATTTGTTATATTATAATTAAAATTTTATGTAAAATTATTTTATCATCTTCATTCATTACCTATTATTTTTATTGAACTATTTATATAAGTTCAATAAAATTTTTACAAAATGTAGTTTAATATTTTAAAAATATTATTTTTATATATGATATTCTTAGATTAAAAACATGAAATATAATATTTATTGAGTACTTAGATGTGGATAAAAAATTTTCGTAATAATTTTTTTTAAAAAAATGCATTATAAGGTGCACTCTCAACTTGTCAAATAGAACACTTCATTAATGTGGTTATCTGATATTTTTAGACTAATAGTGATAAATATAATATATAATACTGTACATGTTTGAGATGGTAATTAATAAATTGCAATCGAATTTGCTATTATCGATAAATATAATATTTGGTGAGGTGTGTCCAAAAATTTGTTAATAACAAATAAATTGCTATTAACGATAAATGTAATATTGGTTTAGATGTGGCTAAAAATTTGCAAACAATAAATAAATTGCAAATTAAAAAAATTGAAAGAGCAGACATAATTTGAGACCGAGTAGTTGTAACCATGGTTTTCAAAACCGGACCAGCCCGGCAGGTTAAACTAGTTGGACCGGGAATCGGCCTTCATTCCGGTTCGGTTAAACCGTTTGAACCGGCCCAAAACCAGTTAAACCGGTGAACAAGGACCGGTTTGAATGATTCAACGGTTCTAACTGTAGAACTTATGAGGAGTTGATTGCGAACTCATTTACATATCACATTATTTTTACTTGTGTTTCAAATGTGGGATATGTTGACAAATAAAGGTCATTGTTGAATTATTGAGCCAATATTGAGCTATCACATTGTACCCATTAAAATAAAAATGTAGTATTTTTTGTATTGGGCTATTTATTGGGCTATATTTATGCTCAATCTATTGAAAAAGAATGAAACAATCTATTGTTATTTGTTATCCACATAATTTTTATTTTTTATTTTTTCATCAATAATAAAAAACTTAAAATATATTTAAAAATAAAAAATAGAGTTGCCTCTATTCTCTCTATTTTGTAACTTAAACATAGATTAAAATTTCAAATATAAAAATAAAATTAAAAAAAAAAAGTTATCAACATTATTCAACATTATCGGTTGTATCTATTATTGAACTCTTATTTAGAGAAATGTCATATACTATAAAATTAATGATAAATATATATAATTATATGTTATACATATAAAATAAATAAAAAAATGTATATTCATTAAACTAGTTCGACCGATTCGATCACTGGTCCAACTAGTGAACCATTGAACCGATAGCTTCACTGGTTCGATGAACGGTTCGGTTTTGAAAACCATGGTTGTAACAAATCTAAGAAAATTGGTGTGTACAGTGTATAGGGCCGTCTCCAGAAATTTGGAAACCCCAGACAAATTTTTCTTTTCGAATTTTTCGATTTGGACTTGTGTGGTAACTAGGGTTATTTGCAGATAGAATCATAGAAGAAAAGAAACCTAATTAAACAAGAATATTAATTAAATAATTAAAAAATAAAACAAATTTTCTTGTTTTTCTAGCCCTTTGAACTGATAAATTACCATTGGGTTGCAAAGATCATTAATAAATTACATTCAAGCAGTCACGAGAACACCAAGGAGAAAATAATAAAAATCATATCACTGCAAATAATATTTATTCTCACGCAACTTGTCATGAACTGTTGGTATAAAAAAATAATTTATAATTGTGTTGGAGAATAATTGAAATTGGTGGAATAAAAGATAATTGGGAACAAATATTTTATGTTATGAATGTGAGAAGATGGATATTGGGAATTATAGTAGAGAAGACAAGACTTTATTATTATCTGATGAATTCCCCTTGCATTTCAACTACACGCATGACATACATATATATAGCCTGTAGGGAAAAATCTAGAGCACTTAGCATTTATTTCAACAACCAACAATGAGCATTTAATGATAACAATCAACTAATTTCTACTTATTTCTAGAATGAGCATTAATGATTTTAACACTCCCCCTTAATGCTCATTGATAATTCCAAGTTTTTCGCGTAGACTCTCAAATCTTGGTCGTGGTAAAGCCTTTGTAAAAATATCTGCAAGTTGATCTTCAGTGGCAACATATGTGAGCTCTATCTGCTTGTCATTAGTGGCTTCACGTAGAAAGTGATATTTGATAGCAATGTGTTTGGTTCTGCTGTGATGTACAGGATTTTTCGCCATTGCTATCGCTGACTTGTTGTCGCAGTATATCTCTGTTGGACTTTCTTGGTGTTCTCCCATGTATCCAAGAATACGCCTAAGCCAAATAGCTTGACTTGTCGTTAATGCTGCTGCGACATACTCGGCTTCTGCAGAAGATTGTGCCACACAGTTTTGCTTTTTAGATGACCATGAGAATATGCCTGAGCCAAGTGAAAATGTGTAGCCTGAGGTGCTTTTCATATCGTCAGTTGATCCAGCCCAGTCACTGTCTGTGTATCCGATCAGTCCTGAGTCTTTGTTATATTCGTATTTGATTCCGTAGTCTTTAGTACCCTGCAAATATCGCAGTATTCTCTTCGCAGCTCCATAGTGAACTTGGCTTGGACTTTGCATGAACCTCGATAGTAGACTTGTCGCGTACATGATATCTGGTCTTGTGGCCGTTAGATATAGTAGGCTTCCAATCAAACTTCGGTATGTGTATGCGTCTGCATTTGGTGTACCGTCGTCTTTGCTTAATTTTTCGTTCGCAACCATAGGAGTTGCCACGGGTTTATAGCAGTCCATCTTGAACCTTTTTAATAGATTATCTGTGTATTTCCTCTGTGAGATAAATATCCCATTTTCTTCTTGGTTTACCTCAATACCGAGAAAATAGCTCATTTGCCCAAGGTCAGTCATCTCAAAGGTCTTCATCATATCTTCTTTGAGCTCCTTAATCATCTCCTGATTGTTTCCTGTATAAATAAGATCATCAACATAAAGAGAAACAATGAGTTTGTTGTCGTTACCTTGGGTCTTAATGTAGAGTGTTGGCTCAATTTCGCTTCTTTTGAATCCATGACTGGTGAAGTAGTCCTCAATTCGGCTGTACCAAGCTCGTGGGGCTTGTTTCAATCCATAAAGCGCCTTTTTTAGTTTTAGGACTTTATTTTCTTGTTCTTCTGCCACGAACCCTTGAGGTTGTTCGACATAGATCTCCTCTTCTAGATAGCCATTGAGGAATGCTGACTTTACATCGAGCTGGTAGATTTTTCATTTCTTCTGGGCCGCGAGAGCGATTAGAGCCCTTATAGTATCTAGCCGAGCAACTGGAGCGAAGGTCTCGTTGTAGTCGATCCCCGGAAGTTGTGAGTACCCTTTAGCTACCAGTCGTGCTTTATGTTTTTGGATTGAGCCATCTGAATTCAGCTTTGTTTTGTAGACCCATTTGACTCCAATGACTTCCTTGTTATTTGGTGGATTGACCAACTCCCAAGTTTTATTCTTCTCGATCATCCTGATTTCTTCCTCTATGGCTTTTATCCATTCTTTTTGCTTTACTGCTGATTCAAAGCTCTCTGGTTCCACTATGGAAAAATTACATGTCTCGTAGATCTCCCTGAGTGTCCGTACTTTTCTTGGTGGTGATTCAGGGGATGACTGTTCGTCTCTTGATGGTGATGATGTCCTCGGACTGGAAGGTTGTGGAGTTGAAGGTGATTGTGTTCTTTTTGCTTCATCTTCTGGTTCTTCTGGTATGATATTTTGCCTCCGTGATGCAGGTACCATGATATTTTGGTATTCGACCTTTTCTTCCTCCCAGTTCCACGTAGCATTTTCATCGAACTTGACATCTCGACTGAAATTAGTTTACCAGTCTTGAGGATGTAAATTCTATATCCTTTAGATTGAGACGCATAGCCGAGGAATATGCCTTTCTCGGATTTCTCCTCAAGTTTGTGCCTCTTTTCCTTTGGGATGTGCACATAGCAGATACTCCCAAAGACTCGTAGATGTTGTGCTGATGGCTTTCGTCCACTCCAAGCTTCTATTGGAGTTTTATTTTGGACAGCTTTAATAGGGCACCTGTTGAGTATATAAACTGCACTGTACACAACTTCTGCCCAAAATTCTTTAGGCATGTTCTTCTCCGCAAGCATTGTCCTGGCCATCTCTTGCACGGTTCTGTTTTTCCTTTCTGACACACCATTTTGCTCTGGAGCGTAGCCGACAGTTAGCTGATGGTTGACTCTTTCATCCTCGCAGAATTTGTTGAACTCCTTGGATGTGTACTCTGTACCTCGATCACTCCTAAGTACTTTAATTCTTCTTCCACTCTGATTTTCGACGAGGCTTTTAAATTTCTTGAAAATAGAGAAGACTTCTGATCTCTCTTTCATGAAGTACACCCAAGTCATTCTTGTGTAGTCATCAATGAAGAGGATGAAGTACCTGTTCTTCTCGAAGGTTGGCGTCCTCATTGGTCCACACACGTCTGTATGCACCAGCTCCAGTATTTGTTTGGCTCTTCCTGCTTGACTTGAAGGAAATGATTTCCTATATTGTTTTCCCTCCATGCACTTTTCGCAGAGATTGTTGTTCATTTGGATGGACGGTAGATTTTTCATCATATTTTTCTGATAAAGTAACTTTAGCCCGTTGAAGTTGAAGTGCCCAAATCTTTGATGCCATAGCCAGGATTGATCTTCTTCAGCTTTTAGTGCTGTTTCTATGAATTTCCAACGGAATGGAAAATTTCTCCGTTGTTGCATTTTTACTACAGCTAAGGGATTGTTTTTGTTGTCATAAATGGTGCAAGAGTTGTCTTTGAATAGTAGCTTGTATCCTCTTTCCACCATTTGTCCCATGCTGAGTAAATTTGTATCTAGTTTTGGTACCAGCAGCACATCTTCAACGAGACGAGTACCTTTTTGGGTCTCGACCTCAATTGAGCCTTTGCCTTCAACTTCTACTAGATCTCCATTGCCCAATCGAACTTGTGATTTTACCGTTCTATCAATATTTTTAAATTTTTTTTCATCTCCGGTCATATGATTGCTGCAGCCGCTATCTAGAAACCAAATATCATTTTTCTCTTGTGAAGTTGCATGTGTTGCAAAGAATAGCAAATTTTCTCCTTTTTCATTTTCTTCAGAGAAATTTGCTTGATATTTTTTAGTGCGGCAATTTTTCTCCACATGACCGAATTTACCACAATTTTTACATTGTGGTTTATCTCTATACCAACAATCCTTCTCAAGATGGTTGGTCTTTTTGCAAACTCCACAAGGTGAATATTTTTCTTTTTGTTGATTATTATAATTTCCACCTTGATTTTTATTTTTGCTATTTTCTCCAAATTCTCTCCCCCCAATTTTAGAATTCTGAGACCGTAATTTTAGTTTTGACTGAAATGCGTTTTCGACTGTATCATTTTCACGCATACTCAGTCTTTTCTCATAGGCTTCAAGTGAACCTATTAATTCTGTCACTGACAAACGATCCAAATCTTTAGTTTCTTCAGTCGTCGTGACAATAGGATCATATTTGGCTGGTAGAGTAATTAGTATTTTTTCTACCACTCTTTTGTCAGTGATATTTTCTCCAAATGCTTTTAATTGATTTACTACTTCTCTTAATCGAGTGTAGTAATCTTTTACGGTCTCAGATTCTTTCATCTTCATACTTTCCAAATCTCTTCTTAGAGTTTGTAATTTTAAATGACGTACCTTGTCATTACCCTGATATTCTTCCTTTAGAGTATCCCACGCCTCCTTTGATGTCTGTGCTCCGCTAATTCTTGGAAACAGGGACTCCGTCATGGCCATTTGTAGTGTAAAAAGAGCCAAACTGTCTTTTTCCTTCTCCCGGTCGAATTTTTCTTCCTCCGCCGTAGACAAAGTGGATATGTCATCGGGGATAGTATACCCGTTCTCGACAATATTCCATAGGCCTTGAGACATAAAGTATGTTCTCATTTTAATGGCCCAATAGTTGTAACTTTCGCCGGAAAAAATAGGAATTGGTATTTGATGGGTGTTTTGGGAAGTGGCCATTTTAAAAATTTTAGTAGGCTATATGAAAGTAGGAGGATATGTGAAAGTAGGGTATTTGGACAAAATATGTAAATATAGAAGGATATTGGAAAATAATGTTGCCCAGCTATTGATCCAACCGGGCTCTGATACCACTGTTGGTATAAAAAAATAATTTATAATTGTGTTGGAGAATAATTGAAATTGGTGGAATAAAAGATAATTGGGAACAAATATTTTATGTTATGAATGTGAGAAGATGGATATTGGGAATTGTAGTAGAGAAGACAAGACTTTATTATTATCTGATGAATTCCCCTTGCATTTCAACTACACGCATGACATACATATATATAGCCTGTAGGGAAAAATCTAGAGCACTTAGCATTTATTTCAACAACCAACAATGAGCATTTAATGATAACAATCAACTAATTTCTACTTATTTCTAGAATGAGCATTAATGATTTTAAAATGAACAAACATCATAAGAATACAATTTATGGCCTCAAATTCTCTCACAAAGTACATATTTTGTTATTAACTCCTTCATTAATAAGTTTCTTTATTTGTATAATGAGTCAAGTCCATATTTAACTATTAACCTTTTCATTTATGTAAATAGGTGAAGTGCAACACAATACATTATATATAATATATATATATAAAAAAAAAAAATAAGGCCCCAAATAAATGGAGGGCCTGGCCTAGCTTGCCTCCAGCAAGGGTCGGCCTGATAGTGTAGAAATAGTTTTCCTCAAGGTGAGAATTACAAAGCATGAGTATATATACACACCTCCTAATTAGTCGAACAATATCTAATATACAATAATGACCATAATAATCTAGAATAGGAGATTTCTGCACACCTCGAATAAAGTATCTTCACTTTCCTACTTAACCCAACAATACTAATCGTTAATATAAAACAATTACCATATTGATCTAGATTGAATCAATCGTGGAAAAGAATCCCGCAAATCTAGAACGCTATCCCGAATAAAAACTGAGTAGGATTAGGAATATCGACTTCTATATTCATAGTCATATTAGAAAACTGATTGAAAAAGTTGTCGATTACAAAACTGTGTTTTAATTAACTCTCACCTCAAAAAAGAAAAAAAAAAGGAGAATACCTCGGCAGCCATGGACGATAGAATATCCGAATTTCCAATACCTATACTTCACCATATTCTTTGTTTCCTCTCCCAGAAAGAAGCTGTGAGAACTTGTCTCCTCTCCAAACAATGGCGCCACATAGGAACAACCCGCCCAAACCTCGACTTCTCCAAAGAATGGTTCGACGACACACAAGAAAAGTTTGTCTTCATCATCGACCGAACCCTACAAGGATACCGTGATCAAAATCTCTCCGTACACCAACTCTGTCTTAAATTTTCTAGGCCCAACTCACGACCGGTCGTCTCCCTTGTCGACAAATGGATCCCAATAATCGCCCCCCTCAACATAAAAGCGTTTAAACTCGAGTTTCTTTCATATACTGCGCCGTATTACAACCTGCCCTCGGCAGTCTTCTTAGCCGAGTCCCTCGAAGAACTACACCTGAACAAATGCAAATGCAGGCTTAGCCCAGTCGAGAGCGTGCGGTTCAAAAGTCTGCGCACGCTCACTCTCGAACAGGTCCAAGTTGATGACGGCACTTTGGAGAATATATTGTCGGGCTGCCCTTTGCTCAGGCGCCTGGTCATTAATGACTGTTGGAAGTTGAGAAACGTTAGGTTGAGCGAGGCGCCTGGGCTGAAGCACTTTGAATTGTATGATTGCATCAAGATGAAAGTAGGTGGCATCAAAATCGATGTCCCAAATTTCGAGATGGTCCGCATCAGGGGCCCATGGATTTGGTCTCACCGCCGAAGCGCATTCTTGTTTTCTCGTCTCACGAGTTTGCATCTCTGTAATGCAATCCTGTCGAGCGAGTCCATCGACCTGTTATCGTTCGGCTGCCCGACTCTTGAGAACTTGGCCCTAGATAATTGCTCCGGTTTCGAGGAATTCCATCTTGCAAGTGATTCGGTCAAGCGGTTGAGCATCTCGACAAACATAATATCGCTTAAAGGAGTTACGATTTCTGCCCCCAACATTCTCAATTTTATGATCATTGCCCCCCAGGTGCTGGACACATTCTCTTTCACGACCACTACTTCCAAGGAGTGGGATTCAAATGTAATCCTCTACTTGTGTGAGAATGATCCCGATTTCAACGTCAATTCGTGGTTTCTTAAGCTGAGACGAATGCTCGAGCCACTAAGTGGGTCTCGGATTGATCTGATTTTGCAGATGGACATGCCATGTGGTTCTCTTGACGGCAGTGGTCTTCTCAGTGACGAGCCGCCTGTGGTGGTGGAGAACTTTGAATTTGGAAATATGAACTGGCGCACGGAATCTTGGTACTGGGACTTTACGAATGATTTGTTTCGTGTTTGTCGACCGAGGCACGTATGGGATTCTAGGCCCATGAGCAAGTCAGAGGTGGCCAGGTACCGGAGGCTCTCAGAGTTTCAGTTCAACATCTTGCTTGCAAGCATGAGCCTTGGGACCTTTTGGCGGCACGACTTGGAGCAAGTGCACGTGAAAACCGTCAATGGGAAAATATGGCAGCTCGTGGAGTGGACGGACCTTTCAGAATTGCGAAACAGGATGTATCGCGGGGTAGTGTGCGTTAAGTTGAAATGGAGAGGTCAGAATTGCGAAACAGGAAGTATGGACGGACCTTTCCGGTTTTCTTTCAGACGGACCTTTCCGGTTTTCTTTCACTCCAATTGAAAGCTTAGGCCTATTCGGTATGCTGTGATAGTGTTATGAAGGAGATCAAACTCAAAGATCGTAGCATCGAAATCGAAGCCCAAGTCTCGAGAGGGTCCCATCGAGGGCGATGACGGCTCACTAGTTTGTGTGCGTACCGACTCATCCTGTCAAGCAAGTCGTTGGATATATTAACTGCCCGAGACTTCTTTTCCAGGTCTTGCGGTCTTGAATTGTTTTGAAATTTTCCAGGTCTTGCGGTCTTGAATTGGTAATTCGAGGCTTCTTTTTTTTTTGTTATAATTTTCATTTTTTTCCCCTAATGAATAGAGAGAATATAAAAACACATTTCAGGATATATTTTATTTTATTAAATATATAACAGACAAAATAAATAAATTTCTAGTTTTATGTTGTTTTATGTTATAAAATTAATAGTGCAATTAAGACACAACTCGGCGAGATATGCCCATAACTAAGAAGAAAGAAACAATAACAATCATATAAATCTCGGGTAGAAAGGTCGAAGATAGTCTAAAGACACAACTCCGCATGCCCATAATTAAGAAGAAATAAACAATAACAGGCATAAATCTCGGGTAGATTTCTGTAGGAAGCAATGCTGGTGCAGAAAGCATCCTTATGTCCATTTGCACGGTCCAGATTCAATAACTAAAAAGTAATAAAATATATACTACATTGCTGTCAAAAAGCAAGTGTAAATAACAGAAAAAGGCATTGTGTAGAGGAAAATTATTGCAACCTTCGTCTCCGAAGTTAGTCCAGACTTCCAATCACAGGTAAAATTACTTTCAGTTTACCATATTTTCGTGACTTTGAGCTTTCGTATATGATCACAGGACGACTGAGCTAGGTAATGTTTTCTCATCCTCAACATGTTTCATAACCAGCAGAAGAACAAGCAAGCAAAGAATCAAATTCAATAAAAGAAGGAACTATTTTCTATGTTAAACATTTTGTGAACGACGAAATCATGAGCAAAACACCAATCGTTTTGGTTACTCGGTTACTGAGCTACTATTTCCCTAGTCCAATTTCTCTCATTCTCAATCGTTTTGGTTACTCGGTTTAGTTAATACTAGTACAACGCCCGTGTACTACACAAATATTTCATAAAAAAATAATTGTCCAACAAAAAGTGAAAAATATAAAATTCTTATTGCAAAAAAATAATATAAATAATTAATAAGAAACTATTTTTTTAATATTATTTAGAATTCTATGAAATATTTTTATGAAGTATTATTTATTTTATTTAATATATATTTACTTTTATAAAATTTAAATAGATTAATTAATTTATTCGACAGTTAATAACGCCCGTGAATATCACGAGCGCTTGAAAGTTAAATATTTGTATCAAAATAAAGAAGTAAAGAAATATATATTTTTATAGTAGAATGATAATAAATTAAATATACAACTAATAAAGGGCGTAGCATAAAAAAACCAGTTGGTCACATTTTTGTGAGCAAACCTTTGGATATTTCAACTCGTTTGAAGCTATTATTACCACTTTAGTTGAATCTACATGGTGTCTTTCTTTTATAATTTTAGTCTATGTTTCATATTGAATTATTGTTATATATTTTATCTTAGGCGACTCATCTTATTGTACTTAATTGGGTCCTCCACCACTCTATTCACTCTTGAACCAATTTCTCTCAGTTTCTTCTTAGACTCCAAGTCCTAGAATTTCATTTGTTACAAAAATTTTGAATATTGGAATTTTCTTGACCACTCTCTCTTTACTCCTCATTCTTGTTTTGACGAAACGGGGGTTGACAGGTGCGGTCCCATGAACGAAGCACACTAAAGCAGGAAAGCCCAAATGAAGCTCAAGTGAGGTTCCATCCCAAAACCAATTGGTGGTAGGAGGAATAATCTACTGGGCTTATAAGTTAGACCTATTTTTCCTATATATACGATGTGGGACAACTCACAAGTGTATATTCTAACATTTTTCACTTATTTGCTGGGTATTCAAATTGTGTGCATGAATTGGAGGTGCAAGTGAAACCTAATGCCTGTCTGTGCTATGTAGCGAGATGTGCTAAGGCCACTGTAATACCGAGCCGATTTGGTTCAAAGACACTTATATGTGGTCGAGTGGAATTTAAGGCTCATATATATATGTCCATGACGGCACCTGTCGAGCCATCAAGGGAGAAACTCGGCAAGAGGTTGATGGACTACACGGGTGCCAAGAGTATGCTTTACCCGTGAGACCGGTGCAGGTGGCTGAAACTAAGAGAGACTAAAATTCTTTATACCGTAAGAGATCAACTAATTGATGTTCTTATGTTGTGATGACTATTGTGAGTAGTGTTTGTTTGTTTTTATTGTGGAAGTATTTCAAATAAGCCACGGTTGATCCAATTATAAAGACATGTATATTGATACATAACATAAGTATTTCAAATATTTTATTAATATAAAAAATTTTCATTAAAATATATTCTTCTTGAAATGAAATCTCTCCACAACTTTGTTCAGTTCACTATTTTAATGAATCTATTCAAAAAATTCATCGTATGACTTAATTATAACTTTTTCTCTAAATTCACTAAAACCTATTATTGTTAAATATTAAACTTCAATATTTGTTATAATATAATTAAAATTTTATGTAAAAGTTATTTTATCATCTCCATTCATTACCTATTATTTTTATTGAACTACTTATATAAGTTCAATAAAAATTTTATAAAATTTAGTTTAATATTTTAAAAATATTATTTTTAAATATGATATTCTTAGATTAAAAGAATGAAATATAATATTTATTGAGTATTTAGATGTGGATAAAAAATTACAATAAATAAATAAATAAATGCAATATAGGGATTTATGAGTACTTAATTAGATGTGGATAAAAAATTGCCGTAATATTGAAAAAAAAAAAAATGCATTATAAGAGGTGCACTCTCAACTTGTCAAATAGAGCACTTTCATTAATGTGGTTATCTGATATTTTTAGACTAATAGTGATAAATATAATATATAATAGTGTACATGTTTGAGATGGTAATTATTAAATTGCAATCGAATTTGATAAATATAATATTTGGTGAGGTGTGTCTAAAAATTTGTTTAATAACAAATAAATTGCAATTAAAAAAATATTGCTACGATAATTATAATATTTTGGTTTAGATGTGGCTAAAAATTTGTTAACAATAAATAAATTGCAAATTTGGAAAATTGAGAGAGCAGACATATTTTGAGATGAGTAGTTGTAACAAATCTGAGAAAACTGATATGTATAGTGTAGAAAGAGTTTTCCTGAAGATGAGAATCTATATATATATAATTGCTGGCAAAGTTCAATAAATTTTATTCAGCCAACAATTAATAATAATATGAATTCATTTAATAAAAATATGTTCACCATTTAATAATAATATGTAACTTTCAGTTACACAATTTATTTTGACATGTCCCATTTTGGATGGTGTCCATTTCGGTAACGCCTTTATATGTCCTGAAATACAAAATATTTTTATTTTTATTTTGATACTATATATTTTTTGGTATTATACAAAAACATATTTCACAACTAATTAAGAATGACTACAAATATCTCTATTTTCTATTGCAGTCATACAATAATATAAAAATATTTTTTCGGGTATTACAAAGATACATCAGATATTTGAAAAATTCAAATTCTAGAGTGACGAGTCGAAGTGGTGTTGCGATAGGGATTCTGACGATAGAAAAACAACAAATGTTGTGTATAGAGAAATGCTCAATAGTATTTAAATTCATTTTTTTAAATTATTTTTGCTCATTTATTAAGTTATAATTTTTATTTTATTCTATACTTTTAATTATTTTTTCTTCTATTATATCACTTTTCGTGCAATTACACTAGATAAAACTAGTTACAAAGCATGAGTATATAATTATATATATACACAAGAGTATCTTCACTTTTCTAATTAATCGAGCAATCTATACATATATAATAAGAATTACCATTTAACAAAAATAGTAGCAAAAAAATAGGAGAGAATTTAATGCAACCTATAAATAGTAAGTTTTATTATTTTTTTATTTTTATCTTTGAAAATTCATACAACATTTAATGTTGCATTAAATTTTTGGCTTTAATTTATTTTATTATTTAAAAATTCTAGCTAAGATCTATTAAGTGTGCATTTTTTATTTTATTTTATTTTCTCATATAAACAACGAAGAACATTAATATCTCAGTCTCTATATTTATAAAATCTCAATTGAAAAGGTAATAAAAATTTTAGAATATCGGTCTTTATATTTATGCCTTTCAAAAAAAAAAATATTGAATGCTATTCGTTAAATATCATTTTCCACTAATCATCACAATTTTTTTATTTGGAACGTGTGATAATAAACTTGGTAATGTTTATCACTTATTTGTTTACCAATCTATTGTTTTTTCTATACTCAGTTTCAAAAGGTAAAATAATTATCAAATTATCAGTCTCAATAATTGTGCATTTAAAAAATATATATATAATGATAATATATCATTTGTTAATATTACACAATTTTGAAAACTCCATTATAAATTGTATGTTGATATCCAAATCATTTTATAAATGCAATCGACTTTGTTAAATCTCCATGAAAATATGGTAAAACAAAATGAGACGATCAACTTTGTATAGAAATAAAATAAAATCAATAAATCAATATGAAGTTCATAGGAAATTAACATAATGAATAATTTGTATAGTATAGGGATCAAAAAAATAATACTCACGTGGATTCTAAAATTCAAACTTATACTTATCATCATGTTCTGGAAATTGAATAACATAATTTTAGACATGTATTATTTATAAAATAGTTTAGAAAGATTTTCGGTGACCTTACATCTTCAATAATGATATATAAAATTTTAGATATTTTACATACGCTATATAATATTTTAGGTGTTTTTAATATTTTAACATACATTTATTATGTTATTTTATACAAGATAAATTTATATTGTTTACAACTGATATACGATAAATTATATCACATATTAACTCCACATCTTAATTACAAATATTAGTTAATATCTCCACATCTTAATTACAATTATTAGTTAATATTTTACCCTCATATTTAATTTATAATTATTAATTAATATTATTTACGGTCATCGTTAATTCATAATTATTATGTAATATTATTTACCCGTGCAAAGTACTATTTAATATACAATATTAATGACCATAATGATCTAGAATAGGAGATTTCTGCACACCTCGAATAAAGTATCTTTACTTTCCTACTTAACCCAACAAATACAGTTACCTAATACAATATACAACAATTACCATATTGATCCAGAATCAATCTTGGGAAGAGAATCCCGTAAAATCTAGAATACTATGCCGAATAAAATCTGAGTAGGAATATCTGTGTAACAAACTGTTCGACGTAACTCATTTTTTAACAAACGCTAAAGGATTGGAAATGCTTTTATGTGTTTGTAAGTAAGAGATTCGTAGCCATATTAGAAGACTGATTGAAAAAGTTTTTGCTTAAAAAATTGTGTGTTTTAATTAACTCTCGCCTTAAAAAAAAAAAAAAAAAAAAAAGGAGAATACCTCGGCAGCCATGGACGATAGAATATCCGATTTGCCAATACCTATACTTCACCATATTCTCTGTTTCCTCTCCCAGAAAGAAGCAGTCAGAACTTGTCTCCTCTCCAAACAATGGCGCCACATAGGAACAACCCGCCCAAACCTCGACTTCTCCATAGAATGGTTCGGCGACACACAAGAAAAGTTTTTCTCCATCATCGACCGAACCCTACAAGGATACCGTGATCAAAATCTCTCCGTACACCAATTATGTCTTAAATTATCTAGGCACAACTCACCACCGGTCGTCTTCCTTCTCGACAAATGGATCCCAATAATCGCCGCCCTCAACATAAAAGCGCTTAAACTCAAATTTCTTTCATATACTCCGCCGAACCACAACCTGCCCTCGACAGTGTTCTTAGCCGAGTCCCTGGAAGAGCTACACCTGCGCAAATGCAGGCTGAGCCCGGTCCCGCTCGAGAGCTTGCAGTTGAAACGTCTGCGAACGCTCACTCTCAAAGATGTCCAAGTTGATGATGGGACTTTGGAGAATATATTGTCGGGCTGCCCTTTGCTCAGGCTCCTGGAAATTTATAGTTGTCCGGAGTTGAGAAACGTTAGGCTGAACGAGGTGGCATCACCTGGGCTCAACCACTTTGTATTCCATATTTACGAGAGGATCGAAGGGCGTAGCATCGAAATCGATGTCCCGAATCTCGAGACAGTCTCCATCTGGGGCCTATGGATTTGGTCTCACCGCCAAAGCACATTCTTGTTCTCTCGTCTCACCAGTTTGGATCTCTATTATGTGATCCTGTCGAGCGAGTCGTTTGACCTATTATCGTTCGGCTGCCCAACTCTTGAGAGGTTGTCCCTATATAATTGCTCCGGTTTCGAGGAATTCCATCTTGCAAGTGATTCGGTCAAGTTCTTGACCATCTCAACACGCAAAATATTGCTTAAAGGAGTTACGATTTGTGCCCCCAACATTCTCAGGTTTACGTTCACTGCCCTTACTCCGGACAGATTCTCTTTCACAACCACGACTTCCAAGGAGTGGAACTCATATGTAAGCCTCTCTTCACGTGAAGTTGATCCCGATTTCGACGTCAGTTTGTGGTTCCTTAAGCTGAGACGAGTGCTCAAGGCACTAAGTGGGTCTCGGATTTCTCTGACTCTGCAGATGAACGGCGGCTCTCAGGACGTGCCATGCAGTGCTGTTGACGACCATCCGCCTGTGGTGGTGGAGAAATTGGAATTTAGTACTTCTAAATGCCACACGGCATCTTGGTACACATGCTTTACAAATGGTTTGTTTTGTGTTTGTCAACCGAGGCATATATGGGGTTGTAGGAAAAACAGGCTCTCGGAGTTTCAGTTAAACATCTTGCTTGCAAACAAGAGCCTAGGCACCGATCCCTACTTTTGGCGGCACGATTTGAAGCAAGTGCACGTGAACACTTTCGATGGGCAGCTTGTTCAGTGGACGAACCTTTCTGAATTGCAAAACAGGACGTATGATAGGTTAATATGGCTAGAGTTGAAATGGAGAGATCAGAAGACGGCATCAGTACTGCAAACTATCTATACACTCTTTTCTTTTCTTGAAAAAACAATCTATACACTTCTGCTTTTCTTGAAATTTAAATAACCGGTTTTCTTCCGCTCCAATGGAAGGACTAGGCTTATTTTGTATGCTGTTATACTGTTAAAAAGTCAGGTCAGGAGCTGGTGAAGTGTGATATCAGAATACGTTGCAAAAAACACAATGTAATGCTAATAATAAGAACAAAAATGCTGCACATATATACATAGACTGACAAGTGACATTTTTTGTCTTTGAATTAAATTTGAAAATTTGGACTGGTGAAACGTACAAATGGGGTTTAAATTTGTCTTTGAAATGTGTTAATTTGTGTTATCTATATATATATAATTACTAGCTAATAAAATTTAATAAAACCTATTTAATTTTACCTATGTGGCAATTTAACAATTTTCCCTCCAAAAACCGTTACATTTTGATGTATTTAATCTTTCATTTAATCATTAAATAATTAATACTCATCACTTCAAAATTACAAAAATCATTTTAAACTTTTGATTAATGACAGTTGACCATATAATGTGTTGACCGTATAATGTGATTAGATGTTATTATTGTTGTTACATTTTATTTATTTTTTTTGAAAATAAAAAATATATTTGAAATTCCTAAACAAATAACAAATAATTCACAAATAAAAGACGTACCAAAATATGCATTACATCCAATCAGATAAACGCAATTTAAAAAAAAAAAAAATATTCCAACTCTTTTAATTGTAAATTTGGTCTGCAAAAAAGTGAAAAAAAAATAATTAATCATTATATGCATACAGACTCACAATAATTTATTTATATCTGTGCAAATGCACAGGTCGAATACTAGTAAATATATAATTGTGGACTTTACTAACATATGTACGCCCATAAGTCCATTAGTTAGGTTTTTCTTGTAATTTGTAAACCTATAAATAAGGATGAAAACTGAGGAATAATATAAATTTAAATATATTTGAATATAAATATATATATATATATTTAAATTTATATTTTCATATATATAACTGATCAGTCCAATCAATCAATTCTGACTGGTTCATTGGAAACCAGTTCGTTCAAATGAATCAAACCGTTTAGTTGACAGGTTCTAGATTTAATAGCCAGTTTAGCTCACTTTTCAAAATAATAGTAGTTAATATTATTTTCATTTTTATTTTTATTTTTTAAAATTTTATTAATCTCTACAGTTATATTTTTATTTTTTATCAACCACTATAATCATAATAAAATTAAATGATGATTTTCTAAATATATTTATTATTTAATTAAAAATATTTAAAATATAAAAAAATAGAATTGCAATTAAATTTTTTAATATAATAATAATAGCAATATAAATTTAAATTTATTTGAATTTATATATATCAAATATATTTAAGTTTATATTTCTGTTATATTAAAAAATATATAAATATTTATAACTTATTTAAAAAAGTATATGCAATATGACCAGTCCGATCAACCGATTCTGACTGGTTCATTAGAAACCAGCTCGTTCAAAGGAATCCAACCATTTAGTTGACTGATTCTAGATTCAACAGTCAGTTTAGCCCAATTTTAAAAATAATAGTAGTTAATATTATTTTTATTTTTATTTTATCTTTCAAATTTTTATTAACCTCTACAATTATATTTATATTTTTTTTATCAACCAATATAATTATAATAAAATTAGATAATTAATTTGTAAATATATATATTATTTAATAAAATATAGAAAACATAATAATATAAATTCAAATATATTTGAATTTCTATATATCAAAAATATATTTAATTTTATATTTTGTTATACTAAAAAATATAAATATTTATTAACTTATTTAATATATATATGTATATATAATTGATCAGACCATTCAACTAATTCTGATCGGTTCATTGGAAACCGATCCGTTTAAAGGAATCAAATCGTTTAGTTTACCGATTTTCGATTCAACATCATGTTGGTCGAGTTGTCAAACCAATAGTAGTTGATATTACTTTTATTTTTATTTTTATTTTTTAAATTTTATTAACTTCTACAGTTCTATATTTCTTATAAAATTATAATTATTTTTTAGTCGGGACTTCTCTTTTATCTTACTATTGACGATTCATTAAGTAGTAGTACATAACCAGTGCGATGCACGGGCTGTATTTGTTTTAGGGAATATTATAATTTGAAATGTATTAATAAATAAAATAATGATATTACGTAGGTAAATTATCAAATCATAAAATATTCATCATGAAAAAATAATTTATTATTAAGAGCCTCACTGTACACTATTATTAGTTTGATTACTTGACAACTTGTTGTCCCCAAAAACTAATATTTTAAACTCATTTCTATTACTTACATGCGAAACAATAACATATAATAGCCGTGACTAAAACTCATTTCTCCCTAGACAATTTCTAGACGGCTGAAGAGTCGCAGGACATGACTCCTTGCTCAGTCCATGTCCCAGTAATTTCTCGCCATTAAAACTGATTCGGCCGGTCAGCTTCTGCCGATGATTCTGCTGGAAAAAATTTGACTAAAAACACGTCGCATTGCCATCAATTGTGCATCCGTTCTCCTTAAATCCGGGGTCAAAAAAAGCCGAGTAGCCTTGCATCAGGAAAACAAACGACCTTACTTTGAATTTCGACCATGCATCATTCCAGGTTTGGTGTTCTGTTCAGAATTTTGTTCGTCTGCAAAACTCATCGTCGCTGAAAGTCGTTCACGCAACTGCAGTCTGTTTGTTATGTTTTTGTGTTTCTTTTTATTGGTTTCTTGTGCGTAGTTGAGTCGGTTTTAGGATTGTTTTAGCGTTGACCGGTCCATTTTATCGTTTTCCGTGTGTTTTGTGTGTCTTTCTTTATTTTTTTATATTTTTGGCGTACTTTTCTGTATTTTGTGGTGTTCTTTCAGGTTTATTCTCGAGGGTGTCGAGAAGAGTTCCGAGAGACGAGATTTCCAAGTATTCCGAGTCAATGTCGAGAATTTCCGAATCATTTAGCTAGTCCATTCGATCAAAAGTCCCTAAGGGTGGCCGCACTCGCGCCCTCGACCCGCGTCCCGCGCCCCGTGCCGCGCCTCGCGAAGATAGCCGCGAGGTCGAGAGTGTTGCCCCGTCCAGCTCGCGCCGCGCGAATCCTCCCGCGAGCTCGAGAGTAGTCCCTCGCGCCGCGCCCGCGACTCGCGAAGATAGCCGCGACGTCGAGAGTAGTTCGTTGCCCCGCGCCACCTCGTGCCAGGCCCGTGCCTTTCCCAGTCCGCGCCGCGCGAATTCTTCCGCGAGCTCGAGAGTAGCACTCCATTGCCGCGCCCGCGCCCGCGAATTCTTCCGCGAACTCGAGAGTAGCACCAAATTGCCGCCCGCGCCCGCGAATCTACCCGCGATATCGAGAGTAGCCTTTTCTCTCGCGCTGGTCCCGTGCATTCCTCGAGCCAGATAGCGCCAACTCGCGCCCGCGCCCGCGGAAGTCCCCGCGATATCGAGAGTATCCCATTTAATCTGCGTGCTTCTACTGTGTGTTTTTGGAGCTGGACTATATATATGTTTTGGCCCTTTGTAATTAAACATCTAGATTTCATTTGCTACTTTACTCTTTTTGGTAATGTCTTTGGTTTTTAGCTTTTCCTCTAGATTCTCTCTAGCTTAGTATTTTCCGGCGAACTATTTCCGGCAACTTTTTCCGGCAACTCTCGTTTTTATGCAAGTTTATATCTTTTTACTCCGATTTCGACTAAGCATGCATTAGGAATGTGAGTACTTACTTTTAAGACTTATATTTTCGTATTGTGCACCTAATTAGCTATCTAGTTAGTAGAAGTGATTAGGACTTGCTCGATTATCGGATATGTTTGCTCGTTTAGTCATTTTCCGTGCTTTTGTAATTTTTGAGCTTGTCTATTGTGCTTGAGTTTGTTGAAGTGTGAATTTCTACTTGAAACATCGTGACTATGATATTGAGCTCGGTTATTTCGTCGTAGAATTTTCGGCTTTAACTATTAAGTGTAATAGATGGAGTTCGTTTCTTTTGTTTTAGCTCGTTTTTGTTGATTTCGGTTCTCCGATTTAGTAAGCTAGAGTTTCTAGTATAATTGCTTAGTTAATTGCTAGTTGCTTACTTTCTTAGTTAATCTAGTGCTTAATCAATCTTCAACCAATGAATAGAGTGTTTAGGATTTATTTCTCTCGTTTTGTGTTTTTGGACAATTGAATAGCAACCAAAGCTCCGAATAGCCTTCCTTAGAGAACGACCCGAGTCGGGTAACTCGGTTACCACATACCCACAAATCTCTACTAAACAAATGGCGCCGTTGCCGGGGAACGAATGGGTGAGTCCCGTGCATGTTGTCCCAAAGAAGAGTGGGATCACGGTAGTTGAGAATAGCAAGGGTGAGCTTGTGCCGACGAGGGCCACGACGGGATGGCGGATGTGTATAGATTTTCGAAAGCTCAATGCCGCTACAAGGAAGGACCACTTTCCCTTGCCGTTTATCGATCAACTCCTTGACAAGCTAGCCGGACATCCCTTCTATTGCTTTCTTGACGGCTTGTCGGGGTACTATCAAATCCCAATCGCCCCGGAGGATCAACCGAAGACCACCTTTACATGCCCCTTTGGCACATTTGCTTTCCGGAGGATGCCCTTTGGACTTTGCAATGCTCCCGCCACATTTCAAAGGTGCATGTTTTCTATCTTTTCGGATATGATTGGTGAATTTATTGAGATATTTATGGATGATTTCTCCGTTTTTGGTGATTCGTTTGTTGATTGCCTTGATAAACTTGATAAAGTGTTGAAACGATGCATTGAAAGTAATTTGACTCTTAGTTGGGAGAAATCGCATTTTATGGTTCCTAGTGGTATTGTCCTTGGGCATGTCATTTCTTCTAAAGGGATTGAAGTAGACAAGGCAAAAATTGACGTGATTGAACAACTCCCTCCCCCTCTTAATGTGAAAGGTGTTCGAAGTTTTCTAGGGCATGCCGGTTTTTACCGGAGATTTATTAAAGATTTTTCAAAAATCGCCCGACCTTTATGTGCTTTACTTGCTCTTGATGCTCCTTTTGATTTCAATGAAGAGTGTATGCATGCTTTTAATGAATTGAAGAGAAGATTGGTCACGGCACCAATTGTGATGCCCCCGAATTGGTCTTTACCATTTGAAATCATGTGTGATGCCTCGAATTATGCGGTTGGGGCCGTTTTAGGTCAAAAAGTTGAGAAACGCCATCATGTTGTTTGCTATGCTAGCATGACCTTAAATGAGGCTCAGGTTAATTACACCACAACCGAAAAGGAATTCTTAGCTATTATCTTTGCCCTTGAGAAATTTCGTGCTTACATTGTAGGATATAAAGTTGTGGTGTATAGTGACCATGCGGCTTTGCGGCATTTGTTAGCTAAGGCTCAATCTAAACCTAGGTTGATTCGTTGGGTGTTACTTTTACAAGAATTTGATGTGGAAATCTTAGATAGGAAGGGGTGTGAGAACGTAGTTGCCGATCATTTATCACGCCTTGCTTTACCTTCAAATTCTTGTGATAAGCTTGATCTTGATGATGCATTTCCCTACGAGCATGTGTTTATTGTTGATTGTGTGCCTTGGTATGCCGATATTGCTAATTACTTGGCTAGTGGTATCTTGAATGACGACCTATCCTTCCAAGAAAGGAAGAGATTCATTGCTAAGTGTAGGTACTTTATGTGGGAAGATCCCTATCTTTTTCATCTTGGCAAAGATGAGGTCATACGACGGTGTGTACCCGAGAAAGAGCAACAAGCCATTTTAACCGCGTGCCATTCATCGAATTGTGGAGGTCACTTTGGAGGTCGAAAGACGGGATTCAAGGTGTTACAAAGCGGATTCTATTGGCCCACGGTTTTCAAAGACTCTCACGCGTTCTCTATTTCGTGTGATCGGTGCCAACGTTCGGGAAATATTGGGCGAAGGAATGAGATGCCACTTCATACATTTTTGCCGGTTGAGATCTTTGACGTGTGGGGTATTGACTTCATGGGGCCGTTTCCGATATCTCATGGGTTTGAGTACATCTTGGTTGGGGTGGAGTATGTCTCCAAGTGGGTAGAAGCTATTCCGACTAGGAGTTGTGATGCTAAGGTTGTGGTGAAGTTCGTTCAAGATCATATCATCAATCGTTTCGGTTTCCCACGGGCAATAATTAGTGATGGAGGCTCTCACTTTTGCAACCGGGTTTTCAAGAAGCTAATGGAGAAGAATGGAATAGCTCACAAGGTTGCCACCCCTTATCACCCTCAAACTTCCGGGCAAGTCGAAACGAGTAATAAGCAAATTAAGGCGATCCTCGAGCGAACCGTGAGTGCCTCGAGACGCGATTGGTCCCAAAAACTCGGAGATGCATTATGGGCACATCGAACGGCTTACAAAGGTGTCCTTGGTATGAGTCCATTTCGTTTAGTGTATGGGAAGGCGTGTCACCTTCCGGTGGAAATCGAGCATAGAGCATATTGGGCTATCCGGATCCTTAATTTCGAGCTTGGTTTGGCCGGAAAGGAGAGACATTTGCAAATCGATGAATTGGACGAGTTGAGAAATGAGGCGTATGAGAATGCCCGGATTTACAAGGACAAAGTAAAGAAGTGGCACGATTCGAAGATTATAAGAAAGGAGTTCTCACCCGGGATGAAGGTACTTTTTTTTAATTCTCGACTTAGATTGTTTCCCGGGAAATTGAATTCAAGATGGAGTGGCCCTTTCGTAATCGAGGAGGTTTTTCCTTCCGGGGTAGTTAAACTTTTCAACCCAACCGACAAGACGACTTTTCAAGTGAACGGCCACCGGGTGAAGCCCTATCTCGAGGGAGAAGCCAAGGAAATCCGAGTACTTTATTCTCGGCTCGACGAGCCAAATTATTGAGGAATTGACGGCTTTGTCGAGCTCACGACATTAAACCGAGCGCTTCGTGGGAGGCAACCCACGTTTTTATTTTCTTTTATTATTTTCGTTTGTTTTCTTTATTCTCGTTCTTTTATTCTCTTTCTTTTTTTTTACA
>BKCP01006848.1:1859177-1975107 GCA_008636005.1 Striga asiatica | reverse complement strand
CCTTGGACCATTTGGCATTCCTTTTTGAGCTACTTAACGTTTTGTTTGCTTGAGGACAAGCAAAGAGCTAAGTGTGGGGGAGTTGTTTGTTATGTTTTTGTGTTTCTTTTTATTGGTTTCTTGTGCGTAGTTGAGTCGGTTTTAGGATTGTTTTAGCGTTGACCGGTCCATTTTATCGTTTTCCGTGTGTTTTGTGTGTCTTTCTTTATTTTTTTATATTTTTGGCGTACTTTTCTGTATTTTGTGGTGTTCTTTCAGGTTTATTCTCGAGGGTGTCGAGAAGAGTTCCGAGAGACGAGATTTCCAAGTATTCCGAGTCAATGTCGAGAATTTCCGAATCATTTAGCTAGTCCATTCGATCAAAAGTCCCTAAGGGTGGCCGCACTCGCGCCCTCGACCCGCGTCCCGCGCCCCGTGCCGCGCCTCGCGAAGATAGCCGCGAGGTCGAGAGTGTTGCCCCGTCCAGCTCGCGCCGCGCGAATCCTCCCGCGAGCTCGAGAGTAGTCCCTCGCGCCGCGCCCGCGACTCGCGAAGATAGCCGCGACGTCGAGAGTAGTTCGTTGCCCCGCGCCACCTCGTGCCAGGCCCGTGCCTTTCCCAGTCCGCGCCGCGCGAATTCTTCCGCGAGCTCGAGAGTAGCACTCCATTGCCGCGCCCGCGCCCGCGAATTCTTCCGCGAACTCGAGAGTAGCACCAAATTGCCGCCCGCGCCCGCGAATCTACCCGCGATATCGAGAGTAGCCTTTTCTCTCGCGCTGGTCCCGTGCATTCCTCGAGCCAGATAGCGCCAACTCGCGCCCGCGCCCGCGGAAGTCCCCGCGATATCGAGAGTATCCCATTTAATCTGCGTGCTTCTACTGTGTGTTTTTGGAGCTGGACTATATATATGTTTTGGCCCTTTGTAATTAAACATCTAGATTTCATTTGCTACTTTACTCTTTTTGGTAATGTCTTTGGTTTTTAGCTTTTCCTCTAGATTCTCTCTAGCTTAGTATTTTCCGGCGAACTATTTCCGGCAACTTTTTCCGGCAACTCTCGTTTTTATGCAAGTTTATATCTTTTTACTCCGATTTCGACTAAGCATGCATTAGGAATGTGAGTACTTACTTTTAAGACTTATATTTTCGTATTGTGCACCTAATTAGCTATCTAGTTAGTAGAAGTGATTAGGACTTGCTCGATTATCGGATATGTTTGCTCGTTTAGTCATTTTCCGTGCTTTTGTAATTTTTGAGCTTGTCTATTGTGCTTGAGTTTGTTGAAGTGTGAATTTCTACTTGAAACATCGTGACTATGATATTGAGCTCGGTTATTTCGTCGTAGAATTTTCGGCTTTAACTATTAAGTGTAATAGATGGAGTTCGTTTCTTTTGTTTTAGCTCGTTTTTGTTGATTTCGGTTCTCCGATTTAGTAAGCTAGAGTTTCTAGTATAATTGCTTAGTTAATTGCTAGTTGCTTACTTTCTTAGTTAATCTAGTGCTTAATCAATCTTCAACCAATGAATAGAGTGTTTAGGATTTATTTCTCTCGTTTTGTGTTTTTGGACAATTGAATAGCAACCAAAGCTCCGAATAGCCTTCCTTAGAGAACGACCCGAGTCGGGTAACTCGGTTACCACATACCCACAAATCTCTACTAAACACAGTCGTTTCCAGTCCGATCGTTCCTACAGGCTACGTCTATGAGCATCATTATGTTAGCTTAACAAAATGAAACAGAAAGAAACATGTGTGCAAAAGTGAATATAAAATGAAAATGAATGAGTACTACTGGCCTTTTATAGTGCAAAAATAATTTGGGTGACGATAATAAAAAATAGTACGAATATCCTTTTCCGATCTTATGAATATCTTATGAATAAATGAATGCGGAATATATGGTTGAATGCGGAATATATGGTTGGAGAGGGATTCCTCGCCGATAGTATGAACGAAGCATAAATTTTTTCGTCGAGATCAAGCTCCTCTAAAGGGAATGCAAACCAGGTGTTATACCTTATTTTCAAACTTAAATCTAGACTGATAATTTTTCAAAACACACACACACACACATATATACACACATACCTATAAAATGAGTGTAACAAAGAAGGTTAACCTATGTATTGATGATACTTTTGCTGTAAATAAAAATCGTAGCCCAAAAACAGAATGTACCCATACAAACCCAAACATTTGAGCTAAAAAGAAAATATGAAATACATCAGTAAACAAATAAAAATAATAACAAATACTCAAACCAAGTTGTAAATGTAATTTCTATCACCAACATATGGTTAAAAGACATGTCATAATTTCTTAAAAAAATTTAGTTTAAATCATTGACCACATTAAATTTATTACAAAGTTTGAGGTTTAAATCTTTCTTACCATCAGCCTAATTGAATAACATTTGAAATTAATAATGGGGATAAGAAACAACATACGAAATGCATTGAAAAATGAAAAGAACACGAATATGTGAAGATTGAATGATTAAATATACCTTGAGTAGTGAGTAAGCCGCGAATTTGAAGAGTAAACGAAGATCCTGATGAAACAACGAAGACGATTCTTAAAATTAAAAACGATGGATAATACCAGTGCTTTTTAAAAAAAGATTTTGACATAGCATAGAAGATATTTTAAAAGTGGTTCGGTTGCGTGAATTTGAGATTTTGAAAAAAAAAAATATTTGCATTCATATAAAAATTGCACCAAAATATAATATATCTTTTACTTAATTGAAATATGATATACAAGGATATATTTTGATAATAGATTTTTGAATAGCCGCCTGTTTATGAAGTCTTTTGCTAGTATAAAACACCAATGGCATTTTGAAATATAATTTTAGGAAAAATAGAAAACATAATTTCATTGTTGCTTATGGGAATAAATAAAATATGCAGTAGTATTTGGAAACTACATTTACGGCGAATTTGACGGAATTGAGGACCAATTTGAATTCAAAAATTGGATTACTAAGTGAAAATCACGACATAAAACTGATTTGAATTTTAAATTTCCTAAATAATTGGATATTGTTTGACATTAACCATAAAAAATTAACCGATGATACAAAGAAAAAAAAAGAATTTGAAAGGAGTTGCACATAATTTTTAAATTGATTTGAATATATTTTTCCCTAAAATAATGGGATAAGTGTTGACATTAAATACCTAAGATTAGCTGATTTTGTTAGCAATAAAATAGGATACAAATTAGATGGTAAAATCTCAATTGATTCAAAATATTGATTTCACGTGTTTTTTAAATGATTTTTTTAGCAATTAAAATTCTGGATTTTTAAACATCTTCACCAATTAGTAAGTCAGAGTTTTGACTCAATTATTTTAGGTTTCCAAAAATGAATTTAACATCAACATTTTTCAATATATATAAATGGTTATAGAAATGATATATTTATTATTTAATACAAATTAATTTTAAATATAGAAAATATTATATAGTAATTATTATTATATTATTATTTTTTTTGTCTCAAAACTAAATTTTTACTATCAAAGATTGTTATAAACTCACGGAATAAAAATTGCAACAAAAAATAGTAATAAAATTATTTTTTTTAACATTTAGGACCAAATTTGCAACAAGACCAATCTTATGGGATTATATTTGCAATTTTCTCATTTTTCAAACTAATGACCAACGGCCACGTGACTCACGCATGACATATCCGTTAATTTTTGACAGTGTAGGACCAATTATATTTCACGACAAAAATAAGTTAAGTACTAAAATTGCAATCCTCAGGACTAAAATTGCGAACGTCCCAAACAAACAGGACCAAATTTGTACTTTTCTCGATATTTTTAGACTAACAACAATAAATATTCCCCTCATATATATAATTTTAGAATGTGTTGAACCTAAGTGGCAACTTCGCACGCTTCGTAATCTTATATGGAAAAATATTATACTTTGTAATATGTCTTTTACTATTTTTTTTTTCATATCAAATTGCTTAGGTTCGGATTGCCATATATATATACACTTATTTAATATATTTAAAATATTCCATATAAACCTATTAATTATCTTCTTTCTATAATGTGCATATAATCTTACTTTCCAAATTTTTTATTTTGTACATATTATTTCATTATGTGTTTTAAATAAAAATATTATGAATAAAATTAATGATGTATATAAATTAGTTTTTAAAATTCAAAATAATATAGTTAATTCACTTAATTCTTTATTAAAATTTTTTATATATTGTTCATTATTTATTTTTTCCAACTTCAATTTTTTTTTTGTACATTAATTATTTTATCTATCACCCGTATAGTACAAAGATATTGTACTAGTAATAATAATAATACATGTTGAGATGGTAATAAATAAATTGCAATCGAATTTACTATTAACGATAAACATAATATATGGAAAGGTATGTCTACAAATTTGTTAATAACAAATAATTGCAATTAAAAAAATTTTCTATTAACGATAAATATAATATTGGTTGAGATGAGGCTAAAGATTGTGAACACTAAAATAATTGCAATTAAGAAATTTGAGAGGCTAGACATATTTGTGTAACAAAAATAGGGTACACTTACAAAAATTTGATGCTATGAAGCCAACAGTTGGTTAAATGGTGGAGCTAACTTTTTATATATAACAAATAAATCTACTATGTTAATAAAATTATATTAATGTTATTTAAGTAATCAGTGAATATGGTAGATTTACTTGTTGTATATAGAAAGTTGACTTCTGTTAACTTCATAGCAAAACCAAAAGTAACAAATCTAAGAGAACTAATATGTAGAGTGTAGAAAGAGTTTTCTTTGATGAGATTTACAAAGCATGAGTATACACAAGAGTATTTTCACTTTCCTAATTAATCGAGCAATACTACCTAATATAAAATAATGACCAGATCTAGAATCAATCTTGGAGAAAATTAGTGTACACCTCGAATAAAGTATCTTCACTTTCCTAGTTAATCCAACAATACTACCTAATATACGACAATTACCATATTGATCAACAATCAATTTTGGAAGAGAATCCCGTAAATCGAGAATACTATCCCGAATAAAATCTGAGTAGTAATATGATATCTGTGTACCAAACTGTTCAATGTAACTCATTTTTTAACAAACTCCAAAGGATTGGAAATGCAGCAATGCTTTTATATTTTCGTAAGAGATTCATAGTCATATTAGAAGACTGGTTGAAAAAGTTTTCGATTACAAAACTGTGTTTTAATTAACTCTTGCCTTTAAAAAAAAAAAAGAAAAAAAAGAAAGAAAGGAGAATACCTCGGCAGCCATGGACGATAGAATATCGGAATTGCCAATACCTACACTTCACCATATTCTTTGTTTCCTCTCCCAGAAAGAAGCAGTCAGAACTTGTATCCTCTCCAAACAATGGCGCCACGTAGGAACAACCCGCCCAAACCTCGACTTCTCCGAAGAATGGTCCGACGACACGCAAGAAAAGTTTGTCTTCATCATCGACGGAACCCTACAAGGATACCGTGATAAAAACCTCTCCGTACACCAACTCTGTCTTAACTTATGTAGGTCCGACTCACGACCGGTCGTCTCCCTTCTCGACAAATGGATCCCAATAATCGCCGCCCTCAACATAAAAGCATTTAAACTCGACTTTCTTTCATATACTGCAGAGTATTACAACCTGCCCTCGGCAGTCTTCTTAGCCGAGTCCCTCGAAGAACTACACCTGTGCAAATGCAGGCTGAGCCTGGTCCCGCTCGAGAGCTTGCAGTTCAAACGTCTGCGCACGCTCACTCTCAGAGAGATCCAAGTTGATGATGGGACTTTTGAGAAGATAACATGGGGCTGCCCTTTGCTCAGGCGCCTGTTCCTTTATAGTTGTGAGGGGTTGAGAAACGTTAGGCTGAACGAGGTGGCATCACCTAGGCTCAATCACTTTGTATTGAGTGATTACGAGACGACCGAAGGGCGTAGCATCGAAATCGATGTCCCGAATATCGAGACATTATCCATCAGGGGCAAATGGATTTGGTCTCACCGCCAAAGCGCATTATTGTTTTCTCGTCTCACGAGTTTGCATATCCGTAATGTGATCCTGTCGAGCGAGTTCATCGATCTGTTATCGTTTGGCTGCCCAACTCTTGCGAGCTTGACCCTAAATAATTGCTCCGGTTTCGAGGAATTCCATCTTTCAAGTGATTCGGTCAAGTTATTGAGCATCAGGACCGAAAAAATATTGCTTAAAGGAGTTACGATTTGTGCCCCCAACATTGTCAGTTTTGATTTTATTGCTGGTATTCTCCAGGTGCCGGCTACATTCTCTTTCACGACCACTACTTCCAAGGAGTGGTCCTCACAAGTATTCCTCTCTTCTTCAAGTGAGGAAGATCCCGATTTTGACGTCACTTCATGGTTCCTTAAGCTGAGACGAGTGCTCACGGCACTAAGTGGGTCTCAGATTGATCTGACTCTGCTGATGAACGGCGGCTCTGAGGACGTGCCGTGCAGTGCTGTCGACTGCAGTTGTCTTCTCGGTGACCGTCCGCCTGTGATGGTGGAGAACTTGACATTCAATACTTCTAAATGGCGCCCGGCTTGGTACTCGAGCTTTACGAATGGTTTGTTTCGTGTTTGTCGACCGAGGCACGTACAGAACAACCACCCATTCTCAGAGTTTCAATTCAACATCTTTCTTGCAAACGAGAGCCTCAGGACCGAGCCCTGCTTTTGGCGGCACGATCTGGAGCAAGTGCACGTGAAAACCGTCAATGGGAAAAAATGGCAGCTCGTGCAGTGGACGGACCTTTCGGAATTGGAAAACAGGACGAACGACGGGATAATGTGCCTTAAGTTGAAATGGAGAGATCCGAAGACGGAATCAGTACGGCAAACTATCCATACACTCTTGGTTTTCTTGAAAAAACTATCTATACACTCTTGCTTTTCTTGAAATTTAAATATCCGGTTTTCTTCCGCTCCAAGTTGAAGGCCTAGGCCTATTTTGTATGCTCCGATAGTGTTATAAAGTCAGGTCAGGTGCTGGTGAAGTGAGATATCAGAATATGCTGCAAAAAACACAATGTAATACTAATAAGAAGAAGATAAAAAAATGCTCCACATATATACATTGACTGACTGATGACCTTTTTTTTTTGCCTTGAAACTGGTTTTGAAAATTAATTTTGGACAGGTGAAACGTACAAATGGGTTTAAATTTGTCTTTCAAATGTGTTATTTTGTGTTATAAATACATAACGGTGGACATTGCTATTAGTGTTATTATACTAGTATTCGATCATGTGCACATGTACAAATATAAATAATTATACTAGTATTCGATCATGTGCACATGCACAAATATAAATAAAGTATTATAAGATATATATACATAGAATATTAAACTTATAAGTTATATAATAATAATACATATTAAAAATTATAAGATATATATACATAGAATTTAAGGCTTCTATATGCTCATGACGGCACCTGGCGAGCCAAAAAGGGAGGGAGGCACTCAGGCAAGAGGCTGATGGATCACACGGGTGCCAAGAGTATGCTTTACCCATGAGACCGTGCAGAAACAAAGAGAGACCAATTAAAATTATTTAAACAGTAAGTTTGATGTTTTTATGTTGTGATGATTGGCTGGTCATGTATACTGATACATGACGCAAGTATACTGATACATCACGTCATATAAACAAACTCCAACACGAGTCATCACTAGTTAAAAATAAATAAATGTGAGTCAATTGCAATATATATCATTACAATTGAAAAACTAGAGTAAAATAAAATAAAATATAATATAAGCAACTAAAATTTACATCTAGTTAACTAAAGTTTACATTAACAATTTCTAAAAGTTTACATTGACATCAAAGTAACCAAATACATTATTTACTTAGAATTTCTTCATCCCTTCACTCTATTAGATTTGACTGAGTAAAATTATTTGTGTAACAAATCTGGGTAAGTTTTGTTAAACTTTGAGACAGAATAGACATATTGCATAACAAATCGCAAGTGTAACAAACTATCACATATTTTCGCATACATATCTATTTATCCTTTACTCTAACAAACTCATAGGATTTGAAATGATTTTATATGTTTCTAACAGATTCAGTCATAGAAGACTGATTGACTGTGTAACTCATGTTTTAATAAATTCTTGAAAAAAAAAAACAAGAAAGGGAGGAGAAAGCCTCCGCAGCCATGGACGACAGAATATCCGAATTGCCAATTCCTATACGTCACCACATTCTCTGTTTCCTCTCCCAAAAAGAAGCTGTCAGAACTTGTCTCCTCTCCAAACAATGGCGCCACGTAGGATCAACCCGCCCCAACCTCGAATTTTCTGAAAAATGGTTCGACAACACACAAGAAAAGTTCGTTTCCGTCATCAACCGAACCCTACAAGGATATATTGATCAAAACCTCTCGATACACAAACTCCATCTGGACTTATCGAGGCCCGACTCACGACCGGCCGTCTCCCTTCTCGACAAATGGATCCCGATAATCGCCGCCCTCAACATAAAAGCTTTCAAACTCAACTTTCGTTCATTTCCTCCGCCGTACTACGACTTGCCCTCGGCAGTCATCTTTTCCGAGTCCCTCCAAGAACTAGACCTGAGCAATTGCAGGCTGAGCCCGGTCCAGAGCTTGCGGTTCAAATGTTTGCGCACACTCACCCTCCAAGACGTCCAATTTGATGGTGGAACATTCGAGAAGATAACTTCGGGTTGCCCTTTGCTCAGGCGCCTCGTCCTTCATTTTTGCGAGGGGTTGAGAAACGTTAGGCTGAGCGAGGCGGCGTTGCCTGGCCTCAAGTACTTTGAATTGTGTGATCGTGAGATCGTAGGGCGTAGCATCGAAATCGATGTCCCGAATCTCGAGACGGTCACCATCCAGGGCCCATGGATTTGGTGTCACCGCCAAAGCGAATTCTTGTTCTCTCGTCTCACGAGTTTGATTCTGTGTGGTGTGATCCTATCGAGTGAGTCGTTCGACCTGTTATCGTTCGGCTGCCCGACACTTGCAAGCTTGGCCATATATAATTGCTCCGGTTTCAAAGAATTCCATCTCGCAAGTGATTCGGTCAAGTACTTGACCATCTGGACCGATGAAATATTGCTTAAAGGAGTTACGATTTGTGCCCCCAACATTGTCAAGTTTAATTTCACTGCCCTTATTCCCCTGGCACTGGACACATTCTCTCTTGCGACTAATTCCAAGAAGTGGTACTCAAGTGTAAGCCTCTCTTCAGGTGTGAATGATCCCGATTTCAACGTCAATTCGTGGTTCCTTGCAGTGAGACGATTGCTCAAGGCAATAAGTGGGTCTCGAATTTCTCTGATTCTGGAGATGGACGGCGGCCCTCTGAACGTGCCCTGTAGTGCTGTTCTAGGTGACGAGCCGCCTGTGGTGGTGGACAGTTTGGAATTTAGTACTCGTAAATGGCGCACGGCATCTTGGTACTCGGGCTTTACGAATGGTTTGTTTCGTGTTTGTCGACCGAGGCATGTAGGGAATGGTACCCTTGTCAGCGGGTCGTACTGGAAGTACAGGCTCTCGGAGTTTCAGTTAAACATCTTGCTTGCTAACAAGAGCCTCTGGACCAAGACCTACTTTTGGCAGCATGATTTGGAGCAAGTGCACGTCGATGGGCAGCTCGTGCAGTACACATACTTGTTGGGATTGCGAAACAGGACATATGATGGGACAGTGTGCCTTGAGTTGAAATGGAGAGGTCAGACTTCTCGGATTTCCGAAACAGGACGTATGACTGGACATAGTACTGCGCTGGCTTGCTTTTCTAGTTACTGTATATGGCTCTTGCTTTTAATCGTGTTATTATTTATCAGGAGCTGGTGAATTAGGCTGCAAAAAAGTATGTACAATGAAGAGAAAGAAAGAAAAGTGATCTGACGTTTTTTTGCCTGGTTTTGAAAATCAGTTTTGGACAATTAAAATATACAAATGCGTTTAAATTTTTCAATAGTTATGTGATTCTGTCATGGTTTTTGCCAAAAACAATAGTCTTAAAGTCGTACTTTTGCGTGGCAAATTAATCTGAGGATTGTGAGGGTTGTGAATTGGCATGTTCCTTGCGTAGCAACTAATGACTCCTTCTCGGCCGGTACGGCCGACCGCGATTTCTTTCTGGATTTTAGGTCGGCTATCTTAAGATTGTGAATGGGTTGGTTTCTTCTCTTTGCCCTAGGCAGGATTGATATAGTGTGATCTTGTCGAGTGAGTCGTTCGACCTGTTATCGTTCGGCTGCCCGACTCTTGTGAGCTTGACCATAGATAATTGCTCCGGTTTCGAGGAATTCCATCTTGCAATTGATTCGGTCAAGTGGTTGAGCATCTCAACAAGAAAAATATTGCTTAAAGGAGCTTCCGTTTGTGCCCCGAACGAGGTCAGCAGACGGCATAAGTATTGTAAAGTGCAAACTATCTATATTGTTACTTCATTCTTTGGAAATGTCAGCGACTCATTGTGAAAGCGAAAACCTGTTTGGTCACATATTTGTGAGCAAATATGGATAGTTCAACTCGTTTGGAGCTATTACCTTTTTAGTTGAATATACATGGTTCTTTCTTTTATAATACAAGGAAGACCCACGTGATATTGTTGATTTTTTTTTTTTTTTAGAATTATTTTTATTATTAGGTTTAATTGAATAGGTTATTTAACAAAAAAATGGAGTATTTTATGATAAACAATAATAAATGTATTGGATAAATATAATATTCAATACTATTAACTAAACTCTATCAAATAATATTGAATAAAAAAATATCAGGACGTTGAAAATCCAAAATAAAATTAGTATTTTTTTGTGAAATTTTTAAAGCTAAAGAATTCTATGTCGTCGTTGATTTGTTAATTAATAATATTGTCATTGTGCTTAAAATAATGATCATTATCACTGTCGACAGAATATAGTTTTTTAATATCTTCCTTTTGCGTTATACTCTTTGAAAAAAAACTCGAAGTTGCTACTATAATTTGTAATTATCATTTTTTTATTGTTGATTGGAAGCTAACTCAAAATGATTGAATGTTTTGTTTTCTATTATTCTGATTATAACAGTTGCAAAATAAATTATATTTTCACATATAATATTTCATAATACTTACATATTGAAAATATCTTTAAAGTCCTAATTATTTAAAAATGANGCAACGCTAGAAAAAAAAAACACTCGAAACTAAACTAACTAACAACACAAACAACTAAAACAAACTACAAGGACTCCAATAGGGTAATACCCGAGTGTCGGATCCTAACAGGATAATAAGTTTGACACTCGCGCTCACAGGGGCCAACGACCCAAACCAAAAACACAATACACTCACAATACAGATACGGACATATAAACAAAAACACAAGAACAACAACATAAATAAACTAAAATAAATCTAACAGCCCTTGCTAGCGAACGAGCTAGCCCGAACCAGCCGTGAACGACACAAGACCAATCCAGGCCAAGAACCTACTACCGAAACTGCAATCAAGCCTATACAGCAGTAGAACCCTCACCCCAAACCAGTTCCGAATCGACCCATCGAAAACCGAGAGAGTTCATAATCCACCACTCCAATTCCCTCCGAACTCTTCTAACACCACTAGATGAGGTCGATGGAACCTCCATCGACGCCTAACACCAATAAGCAAGCGGAGGATTGAGCAAGAGGAAACGACCCTCCCCCCGACCGCCGCGACAAGGAACGCCACGGTAATCAGAGTCCAGCCCCTCCCAATGACTCGCACTCCACCCGTCATCACCATGGACAACCATAGACAAGCAGCGGGTCCACCAGAAAAGTGAAGTGCAGCCGGAAAACATCAATACCCGCAATAGCGGACAAAGGGCAGAAAACAGAGCTAACCGTCTCCGGTGGCTGAAAGGAGATTCCAATCGTCGGCCTTACTTCGACCTTGAGGTGCGCCACCGTTGTCCTGAGCTCCATCTGCAACAACGAACATGACGCTCCGTCAACGGCAATCTAAAGCAGTAAAAGGGGCGCGCATCACCAGGGGAGGAGCGAACGGTGGATGACGACCACTAGCCGAGCTTTTCCGTCGCCGAGGAAGGCGGATTCACCGTAAAGAAGAGAACCTGCAAGAGAAATTGGGGTTTCGTCTCGAGAGAGAAATTGGGGATTTGTTTCATCCCAAACTTAATGTGAGTTTTAATATTGTTATTAATGATAAATATAATACAGTTTGCTATGAAACCAACAGTTGGCTCCAGAGTCAACCTTCTATATACACCAAGTAAACCATACTATATTAATAAAATTATTAGTATTATTTAAGTAATCAGAGAATGGAGTATGTTTTACTTGTCATATATAGAAGGTTGACTTCATAGCAAAACTGATTGTCCAAAAAAACATTATTGTTGCATCTCCTAACATTGTCATGCATGACTATCATTTTCGTTCAAGGATTTTCAAGACTATCCTAAAAGTGAAAAATAATTCCATTTTAAATGAGTTATAAAATTATGATTCATTCATATTTTACTCTTATCTTAATATTATTTTTATATATTTGTCAATATTTTTTTAAAGTTTATATTTCCTACTTCTAAAAAGTTATTGAAATTTTTAATTTATGGATGATTTATAAATATGATTGGCTAATGAAAATAAATTTAAAGTAAATGTACTATTTATTTTTATTTCATTGGTTTAATTTTAATTATATATCTTCTAACAAGCACACTGTTTAGTATAAATATGTGGGTATGTGGTAACCGAGTTACCCGACTCGGGTCGTTCTCAAAGTCAAACACAAGTCATCACTAGTTAAAAATAAATAAATGTGAGTCAATTGCAATTTATGCCATTACAATTGAAAAACTAAAGTAAAATAAAATAAAATATAATATAAGTAACTAAAATTTACATCTAGTTAACTAAAGTTTACATTAACAATTTCTAAAAGTTTACATTGACATCAAAGTAACCAAATACATTATTTACTTGGAATTTCTTCATCCCTTCACTCTATTAGATTTGACTGACTAAAATTACTTGTGTAACAAATCTGGGTAAGTTTTGTTAAACTTTGAGACAGAATAGACATATTGCATAACAAATCGCAAGTGTTAACAAACTATCACATATTTTCGCATACATATCTATTTATCCTTTACTCTAACAAACTCATAGGATTGGAAATGATTTTATATGTTTCTAACAGATTCAGTCATAGAAGACTGATTGACTGTGTAACTCATGTTTTAATAAATTCTTGAAAAAAAAAAAAAAAAGCAAGAAAGGGAGGAGAATGCCTCCGCAGCCATGGACGACAGAATATCCGAATTGCCAATTCCTATACGTCACCACATTCTCTGTTTCCTCTCCCAAAAAGAAGCTGTGAGAACTTGTCTCCTCTCCAAACAATGGCGCCACGTAGGATCAACCCGCCCCAACCTCGAATTTTCTGAAAAATGGTTCGACAACACACAAGAAAAGTTCGTCTCCGTCATCAACCGAACCCTACAAGGATACCGCGATCAGAACCTCTCGATACACAAACTCCATCTCGACTTATCGAGGCCCGACTCACGACCGGTCGTCTCCCTTCTCGACAAATGGATTCCTATAATAGCGGCCCTCAACATAAAAGCTTTCAAACTCAACTTTCGTTCATATACGCCGCTGTATTATGACCTGCCCTCGGCAGTGTTCTTAGCCGAGTCCCTCGAAGAACTACACCTGAGCAATTGCAGGCTGAGCCCGGTCGAGAGCTTGCGGTTCAAATGTTTGCGCACACTCACCCTCAGCGTCGTCCAATTTGATGGTGGAACATTCGAGAAGATAACTTCGGGTTGCCCTTCGCTCAGGCGCCTGGTCCTTAATTTTTGCGAGGGGTTGAGAAACGTTAGGCTGAGCGAGGCGGCGTTGCCTGGCCTCAAGTACTTTGAATTGTGTGATTCTGAGATCGTAGGGCGTAGCGTCGAAATCGATGTCCCGAATATCGAGACAGTCTTTATCTTGGGCCCATGGATTTGGTCTCACCGCCAAAGCGAATTCTTGTTCTCTCGTCTCACGAGTCGTTCGACCTGTTATCGTTCAGCTGCCCGACACTTGCAAGCTTGGCCCTATATAATTGCTCCGGTTTCAAAGTATTCCATCTCGCAAGTGATTCGGTCAAGTACTTGAACTTGACCATCTGGACAGACGTAATATTGCTTGAAGGAGTTACGATTTGTGCCCCCAACATTGTCAAGTTTAATTTCACTGCCCCTATTCCCCTGGCACTGGACACATTCTCTCTTGCGACTAATTCCAAGAAGTGGTACTCAAGTGTAAGGCTCTCTTCAGGTGTGAATGATCCCGATTTCAACGTCAATTCGTGGTTCCTTGCAGTGAGACGATTGCTCAAGGCAATAAGTGGGTCTCGAATTTCTCTGATTCTGGAGATGGACGGCGGCCCTCTGAACGTGCCCTGTAGTGCTGTTCTAGGTGACGAGCCGCCTGTGGTGGTGGAGAGCTTGAATTTTTCTACTCGTAAATGTCGCACGGCGTCTTGGTACTTGGAGTTTACCAGTGGCTTGTTTCGTGTTTGTCGACCGAGGCATGTAGGGAGTGGTACCCTTGTCAGCGGGTCGTACTGGAAGTACAGGCTCTCGGAGTTTCAGTTAAACATCTTGCTTGCTAACAAGAGCCTCTGGACCAAGACCTACTTTTGGCAGCATGATTTGGAGCAAGTGCACGTCGATGGGAAGCTCGTGCAGTACACAAACTGGTTGGGATTCCGAAACAGGACATATGATGGGATAGTGTGCCTTGAGTTGGAATGGAGCGGTCAGACTTCTCGGAATTGCGAAACAGGACGTATGACTGGACATAGTCCTGCGCTCGCTTGCTTTTCTATTTACTCTATATGGGTCTTGCTTTTAATCGTGTTATTATTTATCAGGAGCTGGTGAATTAGGCTGCAAAAAAGTATGTACAATGAAGAATAAGAAAGAAAAGTGAAATGACGTTTTTTTGCCTGGTTTTCAAAATCATTTTTGGACAAAAAAATATACAAATGCGTTTAAATTTTTCAATTGTTATGTGATTCTGTCATGGTTTTTACCAAAAACAATAGTCTTAAAGTCTCACTTTTGCATAGCAAATTAGTTCCTTGCGTAGCAACTAATGACTCCTTCTCGGCCGTTACAGGCGACCGCGATTGCTTTCTGGTTTTTAAGTCGGCTATCTTAAGATTGTGAGGGTTGTGAATGGTTTGGTTTCTTCTCTTTGCCCTAGGCAGGATTTGATATCTTTTTTAGCAGGTGATAAGGGCTGTTAAGGGTGAAGGTAGGCTTTGTGATGATAAATTGGAAAATCAAAATTTGGGTTCTGAAATAATGTGGCAAATTCTATAGTTTGAGCCACATTAGGATTTTGTTCGGTCTCGTGGAACTTTGATCGAGTGTTATGGCTTGTTGAAGACATTTTCGTGTGAGATGTGACTTAGTTCCGGCGAGGTTACACCAAACAACAGATGGACCCTTCCTCTAGCGTCAAGATGTTGATGCAACGAGAACTAATTTTAATTGAAGCAAAAAGAGAAAAATAGACAATTTATTAATGCCGGACAAAAATGTTGTTCGGTCTTTTTCCTTAATTTTACTTGGAGAGAATATTCTCATGTCTTTTTTTACTGTCCCCCATTCAGTGAAAACCTAATACTATTTAAAGTGAAGTACAACTTTGTACTAATCTCTAGTGTAGTGATCGATAGGAGTGATCGATATGCCTTCTTTGATGCGAGTTATTTGGAACTGTCTGAACTGTTTGTTTTGTGGCTCTTTGGGATTAGATGATGGAAAAGGATTAATATCATAGCCAGAAAATTGTTTATTTTTCGAGCATTTCTTGTATGTTGTTCCTTTTTTGGCCCAGCAGATTAACTTGAGAGGCTTAGATGGCATTCAAGGCCCCGTATATGTCGGCACTGGATGTCTCTTCAACAGAACAACTTTGTATGGATATGAGCCTCCTCACAAACCTAAGCATAAGAAACCTGGTTTTCTCTCTTCCTCCTTTGACCAATCAAGTAAGAAAAAGTCTAAATCAAGTAGAAGGGATCTGACAAAAAGAAATCTAGCAAGCATTTATTCAGTCTCTCCTATTTCCCTACTTATCACAATGAGCATTTATTTCTGATATGTCTTAAGCAAAAATTGGATCCTGATTTTTGATGACCAGATCCAAAATAGATTGTGAATTGTACTAAATTGACCTCTTTTTTTTTTTTGTTTTTGGTACTACATTGACTTTAATGCCAAAGAGTTTCACATATTTAATAAGTTTATTGCAAGGAGATGTTTTAATTTTACCCTGATGTATTACTGGAACTATATCATATTCTAATGGTTATAATTATAAAAAACACATTCGAGATTTGATATAATTATGGAAGAACGAAGGTAGCTTCTAAAATTATGAAAAATAGTGTAACTCTTCTTCCGTTCTTTGTTTTTCCCACCTACTCCTTGTCCTTTTAATTTGTAGTCTCGACACAAGTCACACAACGTAACAAGACAAACTTCTTTCTTTGGATCTGTTTACAGATAGGATGGATTTACGGTTATGTGACAGAAGATATTCTGTTCTGACGGGTTTCTACAAGGGGTCGGCTCCGATCTATTCTTCTTCTTCTTCTTCTTCTTGTTCTTCTTCTTGTTGTTGTTGTTTTGTAGGGCTTACAAGAAAAATTGATTTTCCTTATGATTTTTTTTAATGACCATTATTATATTTGTTGGAAGCAACTTTAATATATATAAGTTATCCAAAAATATATGAAATGCAAAGGTGCCTGTTTGTCTAGCATTGGAGCTAACCAACCAGCTGAAGTGGTCGACAATGTCCCAAGACATCTGTACAGTTTTCTATTTTCTGTAGAACTCATGATGCTCTTTTTTATTGTTGAATCTGTGTGGAGTACAACCACAAATGTTGACTATTTGGACCATACTGATAGTGAATGGGGGAAATGAAAACCCAAACATTTTTGCATTAATTGTTTAATTCTAATATGGCTCCTGCCAACCACAGGGGCACGTGCCCCTGCGGGTCCCTATGTGGGTCCGCCCCTGATTGTTCCTGCTATTAGATGATCTGAGATCACTTTGGCAGAATTTGTTTGGTGCTAGTTGGTGGGTATTTATTTTTCAAAATGAATATTCTATACTTTTATTTAAAAGAAATATCAACTAGGTTTCTAGCGTATTTTAGTCAACTACTTTCAGAAATTGCACTAATTCTCCAACTGATTAGATTTTATAGAGTTTTTAATATATCAAAACTGTTCCTAAGATTAATCAGATTCTCAAAACTAAGCCTCACACCACAAAACAACGAAGAGAAATATATCTTTTCTTAATCACAAGTAAAGCTGTTAAACGAAACGAGTTGTGGTGAGCTTAACTCGGTTTCTTGAAGATTAAATTCAACTTGTTAAGACTCAAAAATAAGAATTTTTATATAATTTTCTATTGCTCAAATCATTAAAGCTTGAGCTTGGCTTGTCATATTGATAAATGAACCTAGCTTGAGCTTGTTTACTAATATGGTCGATCCTGAACTTTATAATGCCCTGAAAAAATGTGCTAAATGTACACTTTGGTTGCTTTTAGTTTCTAAATTTTTTAAGTTGATAAAGAAAAATGTTATGTTTAGCCTAATAAAAGCAATGAATTTAAAATGGAATTGAACTAATTTTTAATAAATAAAAGAATGAGAAATATTTCAATAATCACAAATGAAAAGAAGGGAGAAAATTAGGGAGTTAGATCTGGGTGGGAGTGGTAGGGCTGCTGATAGAGACTAGACAATAGGTGATTGAATTGTTTATTTAACAATTTTTTTCAGCTGCTTGGATTGTTTACTAAACAACTAGTACGAATCTCGTGATGTACGAGTAAAAATATTTATTAATATTTATAAATTAAAATTTCTCATTAAATAGTAGATACGTATATTTGATTTTATATTTGCATTAACTTATGGTGAGTATTGGAATGATATATTGCCATGTAAAATAAAGATCAAATTTTTTATATTTTAGTTGTATTGATGCGTTTTCATATCAAATTATATTTCATATTATTGTTCATTTTCAGTTTAGACTGTATTGAAGCGTTATTTGAATTGAAAATTATTCTTACTCAAAATTAAATATTATATTTGCCTAAACTGAATGTCATAAAAAATATGTTATGGATGTTTCAAAATAAAATATTTGCTCCTAAATTGCAAATTTTGTTAAATATTTTTTGGAAGAAAACACGAATAGGATGTTACAAAAAATACAGATTGTCATGGTATATTCACGCGTTTTTACCAAATAAATTTTATCGGAATTATATACCAAAAATATTCTAATCTCATTTTGAAAAACGACTTTTCTATGTAATAGATAAATATATTATTATCAAAGTATAGTGAAAAACGGATATTACCAAAATTGTGTGGGAAAAGAGATCGTTCAACAAACCATTGCAAAAGATGCACTGATAAATTTAACAAGAAAATTAAATTAAAATTTTCACCAAATGATTAGAAAATTGGTTAATTAAGAAAAAAAAAGGATAAGGTAACATCCATTTTTAAAATATGCATTTGTTTTTCCTAAAAAACAGTATATGAAATTGATTTATGCCATGTGTTATTAAAAAATATTTATTATAATAGTAAGTCAAACATTTAATTAAAAAGTCAAAATTACTATTTATGTATTTTTCCAAACCACCTTTTATATTAGTATAGATTTTTTCAGCTGATTGAACCGATACTACCTAATATACAATAATGACCAGATCAAGAATCAATCTTGGAGAAAATTTGTGTACACCTCGAATATCTTCACCTTCCTAGTTAAACCCAACAATACTACCTAATGTACAACAATTACCATATTTATCTAGAATCAATTTTGGAAGAGAATCCGGCAAATCTAGAATGCTATCCCGAATAAAAACAGAGTAGGATTAGGAATGTCTGTGTAACAAACTGTTCGATGATGTAACTATTTTTTAACAAACTCCAAAGGATAGGAAATGCTTTTATATGTTTGTAAGAGATTCATAGTCATATTAGAAGACTGATTGAAAAAGTTAACGATTACAAGACTCTTTCAATTAACTCTTGCCTTACCAAAAAAATAGAAAGGAGAATACCTCGGCAGCCATGGACGACAGAATATCCGAATTGCCAATACCTATACTTCACCACATTCTCTGTTTCCTCTCCCAGAAAGAAGCTGTGAGAACTTGTCTCCTCTCCAAACAATAGGAACAACCCGCCCAAACCTCGACTTCTCCGAAGAATGGTCCCACGACACACAAGAAAAGTTTGTCTCCATCATCGACCGAACCCTACAAGGATACCGTGATCACAACCTCTCCATACACAAACTTCATCTCGACTTATCCAGCCCTGAATCACGACCGGTCGTCTCCCTTCTCGACAAATGGATCCCAATAATGGCCGCCTTCAACATAAAACTGTTCAAACTCGACTTTCTTTCATGTACTCCGCCGTGTTACAACCTTCCCTCGGCAGTGTTCTTAGCTGAGTCCCTCGAAGAACTACACCTGCGCAAATGCAGGCTGAGTGCGGTCCCGCTCGAGAGCTTGCAGTTGAAACGTCTGCGAACGCTCACCCTCAAAGGGGTCAAAGTTGATGATGGGACTTTCGAGAAGATAATGTCGGGATGCCCTTTGCTCAGGCACCTGGAAATTTATAGTTGTCCGGGGTTGAGAAACGTTAGGCTGAACGAGGTGGCATCACCTGGGCTCAACCACTTTGTATTGAATAGTTACCAGAGGATTGACGGGCGTAGCATCGAAGTCGATATCCCGAATCTCGAGACGGTCCGCATCATGGGCCCATGGATTTGGTGTCACCGCCAAAGCACATTCATGTTCTCTCGTCTCACGAGTTTGCATCTCTATAAAGTGATCCTGTCGAGCGAGTCCTTCAACTTGTTATCGTCCGGCTGCCCGACTCTTGAGCACTTGACCCTATTTGATTGCACCGGTTTTGAGGAATTTCATCTTGCAAGTGATTCGGTTAAGTGGTTGACCATCTCGACAAGATATATACCGCTTAAAGGAGTTACGATTTGTGCCCCCAACATTCTCCAGTTTGATTTCGATGCCCCTATTCCCCATGCGCCAGACACATTCTCTGTTGCGACAACTACTTCCAAGGGGTGGGATTCATATGTAAGCCTCTCTTCACGTGATGGTGATCCCGATTTCGACGTCAATTTGTGGTTCCTTAAGCTGAGACGAGTGCTCGGTGCACTAATTGGGTCTCGGATTGATCTGACTCTGCAGATGAACGACTGCCCTCTGAACGTGCCGTGCAGTAATCATCTTCTAAGCGACCATCCACCTGTGGTGGTGGACAACTTGGACTTCAGAACTCGTAAATGTCGCACGGCATCTTGGTACTCGGGATTTACGAATGGTTTGTTTCGTGTTTGTCGACCGAGGTATGTATCGGGTCATACGCTAGTGAGCCAGTCGGACAGGAACAACCACAGACTCACAGAGTTTCAATTCAACATCTTGCTTGCAAATGAGAGCCTCAGGACCGAGCCCTACTTTTGGCGGCACGATCTGGAGCAAGTGCACGTGCACGTGAAATCCATCGATAGGAAATTATGGCAGCCTGTGCAGTGGACGGACCTTTCGGAATTGCAAAACAGGACGTGTGATGGGTTAATATGGCTAGAGTTGAAATGGAGAGATCAGAAGAAGGCATCAGTGCTGCAAACTATCCATACACTCTTGCTTTTCTTGAAAAAATTATCTATACACTCTTGCTTTTCTTGAAATTTAAATATCCGGTTTTCTTCCGCTCCAAGTTGAAGGCCTAGGCCTATTTTGTATGCTCCGATAGTGTTATAAAGTAAGGTCAGGAGCTGGTGAAGTGTGATATCATCAGTATATGCTGAAAAAAACACATTGTGATACTAATAAGAAGAAGAACAAAAATGCTGCACATATATACATAGACCACAAATGACTTTTTTTTTGCCTTGAAAATGGATTTGGAAATTTACTTTTGGACAGGTGAAACGTACAAATGGGTTTAAATTTGTCTTTCAGATGTGTTAATTTGTGTTATAAATACATAATGGGGAACATTACTATTATACTAGTATTCAATACTGTCCACATGCACAAATATAAATAAAGTGCTATAAGATACATATATATATATAATATTAAAATTATAAGTTATATAATGATAATACATTTTAAAAATTTGAACATTAGTAAAACAAAACAGTGCAAAACCATTTAACTGTTATGAAACACTATACTGATTGGAAATATTAGCTACTCATTGTGAAAAACGAAGACCTGTTGGTCACATTTTGGTGAGCAAACCTTGGATAGTTCATGGATGCTCCAAACAGACCTGTTTGGAGCTATTACCTCTTTAGTTGAATATACATGGTGTCTTTCTTTTATAATAATATTACTGTATGTTTCATCTTGAATTATTGTTTATATTTTATCTAACTAGTATCACCCCGTGTATTTGCACGGAAAACAATATCATAGAGGAAAAAACAATAAAAATTATAAATAATAGTAATGGATGCCTAGGACGACCAACTACGTTTTTTTGAGCGGTCAAATTTAATGATGAAACTGTACAAAATAAAATTATTATTAAAAAAAATAACAAAAAAAATATCTTTTAAATATAGAAAAACTAAAATTAATAATTATTTTAACTTCCAAAAAGATAAATTAGACAAAAATGATAAAAAATTCAGAGTTACCATTTGTGAGGAGAGGTAATGCAAGCCTGGGACGACCATCTATGTTTTTTCGAGGCGGCAAGTTTAATGATGGAACTGAAAAAAAAAATTAATATTATTATAAAACAATAAGCGAAAAACAACATTTAAATATATATGATTAAAAAAAATTTGCTACCCCAAAAAGAAATTAGACATTTTGATAATAAATTTAGAATTATTGTTGCTAACGTTGTTTAACAACGATGTCGAGAGTGCAATTTCATCATTGTTCTTTGTAAGATCAATTAAAGGCAGTAAACTGCTCCAATATGCATCTTTTATGTGTTTATTAGCCTTCGATTAACACTCCTCAATTGAACGATCGACTCGAGTTTTTAACTGGAAGTCTATGGAAATCATTTCATTCATCATGTGTTTATTCAATTTTGTTATGTTGAGGTTTGTTAGTGTTTGAATTGTTATGCACTAACAATCGTTTTCAAGTTGCTTTTCTGTTCTTATGTCATTATTTTTTGTTGCATCGAAGGTTTTTGAGTTCTTCCTATTCATTTAATTTTTTTTCATGACTATAATTTGTATGTATGTAGCGTAATTTTTTATTATTATTGTTCTTGTTAACAAATCTTTATGTTGCTTTTTAGTTAATTTAATTGTTATGTATGTATATAAGTACATGTTTAATTTTTGTTTTTTATTTTTGTTGTTCTTCTTAGTCTTACTCATTCATGTTTGAAGAAGAAGAAGATACGAGAAAAGAGAAAAAAGAAAGAAGGTAAAGAGAGATTGAAAAGAAGAGAAAGATAGCAATTATTTTTTAATTTTTGAATTAGTTGTTTAATAAGTAGCTTTCTAGTCTACCACGTTTGGAATTAAATATATTCTCTTTAATTAATTAATTTTTGTTTTAATACTTATGTAGTTATGTCCATTAAGCCATTGAATTTTTTTAAGGTGATTGAAATAGTTCTAACTAATTAAAAAATCTGTTAAACAAACGGGCCATAATATTGGGTGAAATGTGGTTAAAAGTTTGTTAATAATAAATAATTGCGATATAAAAAATTGATAAATAAATTACAATTAAAAAAAATTGATAAATATAATATTGAAATATAATATTGGTTGAGATGTGGTTAAAAAATTGTTAATAGATTGTATTTAAAAAAATTGTGACCGAGTAAACATATTAGTGTAACAAATCTGGTAGGTTTAACAAACTTAGAGACAGAATAGACATACACATACTGCATAACAAAAACTACCACATATTTTCGCATTCAAATCTATAATCTCTTGATGTTACTATGACAAACTCCTCATAGGATTGGAAATGCTTTTATATGTTTCTAACAGATTCAGTCATATTAGAAGACCGATTGACTGTGTCACTCATGTTTTAATAAATTCTTGTACCTCGGCAGCCATGAACGACAGAATATCCGAATTGCCAATACCTATACTTCACCACATTCTCTGTTTCCTCTCCCAAAAAGAAGCTGTCAAAACTTGTCTTTTCTCCAAACAATGGCGCCACATAGGAACAACCCGCCCCAACCTCGAAATTTCCGAAGAATGGTTCGACAACACACAAGAAAAGTTCGTCTCCGTCATCAACCGAGCCCTACAAGGATACTGTGATCACAACCTCTCCATACACAAACTCCATCTCGACTTATCGAGGCCTGACTCACAACCGGCCGTCTCCCTTCTCGATAAATGGATCCCGATAATAGCTGCCCTCAACATAAAAGCGTTCAAACTCCATTTTCTTTCATATACTCTGGCATATTACGACCTGCCCTCGGCAGTGTTCTTAGCCGAGTCCCTTGAAGAACTACACCTGAGCAAATGCAGGCTGAGGCAGGTCGAGAGCTTGCGGTTCAAATGTTTGCGTACACTCACCCTCAAAGAGGTCCAATTTGATGGTGGAACATTCGAGAAGATAACTTCGGGTTGCCCTTTGCTCAGGCGCCTGGTCGTTAATATTTGTAAGGGGTTGAGAAATGTTAGGCTGAGCGAGGCGGCATTCCCTGGGCTCAAGTACATTGAATTGCGTGATTATGAGGGGATCGAAGGGCGTAGCATCGAAATCGATGTCCCGAATCTCGAGACGGTCACCATCCAGGGCCCATGGATTTGGTGTCACCGCCAAAGCGAATTCTTGTTCTCTCGTCTCACGAGTTTGAGTCTCTATTATGTGATCCTATCGAGCGAGTCGTTCGACCTGTTATCGTTCGGCTGCCCGACACTTGCGAGCTTGGCCCTATATAATTGCTCCGGTTTTGAGGAATTCCATCTCACAAGTGATTCGGTCGAGTTCTTGAGCATCTGGGCCGAAGAAATATTTCTTAAAGAAGTTACGATTTGTGCCCCGAACATTGTCAATTTTGATTTCACTGGCCCTATTCCCCAGGCACTGGACACATTCTCTCTTGCGACTACTTCCAAGGACTGGTACTCACGTGTATGGCTCTCTTCAGGTGAGGATGATCTCGATTTCAACGTCAATTCGTGGTTCCTTGAGGTGAGACGATTGCTCAAGGCACTAAGTGGGTCTCGGATTTCTCTGTATTTGAAGATGGACGGCGGCCCTCAGGATGTGCCCTGTAGTGCTGTTCTAGCTGACGAGCCTCCTGTGGAGGTGCAGAGATTGAATTTTTGTACTCGTAAAAGTCGCACGGCGTCTTGGTACTTGGAGTTTACCAGTGGCTTGTTTCGTGTTTGTCGACCGTGTCGTGTATCAGGTGGTAGCCACGTGAGCAGTTCGGACATGAACTACCGGCTCTCGGAGTTTCAGTTCAACGTCTTGCTTGCTAAAAAGAGCCTCGGGACCGAGCCCTACTTTTGGCAGCACGATTTGGAGCAAGTGCACATCAATGGGCAGCTCGTGCAGTACACAGACTTGGAGGAATTGCGAAACAGGACATATGATTGGATAGTGTGCCTTCAGTTGAAATGGAGAACAGGACATATGACGGGACATAGTACTGCGCTCGCTTGCTTTTCTATTTTCTCTATGTGGCTCTTGCTTTTAATCGTTATTACTTATCAGGAGCGGAGCTCGTGAATTTGACAAACTTCTTTCTTTGGATCTGTTTACAGCTGGGATGGACCCATTCACCACCCGGGTCACAGACACCACACCACAAAAGAAGGAAGAGTTTTTATCACAAGTAAAGCTGTTAAACGAAACGAGTTGTTCGTGAGCCTAACTCGGTTTCTTAAAGAATGAGTTCAACTTGTTAAGACTCAAAAATAAGAATTTTTATATAATTTTATATTGCTCAAATCATTAAAGCTCGGGTTTGGCTTGTCATATTGATAAATGAATCGAGCTTGAGCTTGTTTACTAATATGGTCTATCTTAAACATTATGATGCCATGAAAAAAATGTGCTAAATGTACCAGAAATTCTATGGTGCCATAATCTCATGATCCAACGCCTAATATCCATTATAGAATTGATAGAATGTACCTGTGGTTGCTTTTAGTTTCTAATGTTTTTTAGTTAATAAAGAAAAATATTATGTTTAGCCATAATAAAAGCAGTGAAACTTAAAATGGAATTTTACTAAAGTTTTTATAAATAAAAAAAAATGAGAAAAATCTCAAGAATCACAAATGAAAAGAAGAAAGAAAATTCAGGGAGTTAGATCTAGCTGGAGTAGTAAGGGTGCTCATAGAGACTAACAACAGTATTAGTTGATTGAATTGCTTACTAAACAATTTTTTCAGCTGATTGAAATAGTTCTAAATGGTTCTAATAGCTATTAAACAAATGAGGTCATAATATTGGATGAAACGTGGTTACAAATTTGTCAATAATAAACAAATTGCAACTAAAAAATAAATTGATAAATATAATATTGTTTGAGATGTGGCTAAAAATTTGTTAATAATAAATAAATAGCAATTAAAAAATTTGATAAATAGAATATTTGTTGAGATGTGATTAAAAATTTGTCAACAGTAAATAAATTGTAATTAAAATTTTTGATAATGAGTAAACATATTTGTGTAGCAAACCTGGTTAATTTTAACAAACTTTGAGAGTCATATTAAAGAGAGGTTTTATATTAGATAAACTCATGTTTTTAATAAACTCTTGAAAAAAAGAAAAAGCAAAAAAAAAAAAGACCCAGAAAGAGAGGAGAGTACCTCATCCGTAGCAATGGAAGACAGAATATCCGAATTGCCAATACCTTTACTTCACCATATTCTCTGTTTCCTCTCCCAAAAAGAAGCTGTGAGAACTTGTCTACTCTCCAAACAATGGCGCCACATAGGATCAAGCGGCCCCAACCTCGACTTCTCCGAAGAATGGTTCGACGACACACAAGAAAAGTTTGTTTCCATAGTCGACCGAACCCTACAAGGATATCATGATCAAAACCTCTCCATTCACAAACTCCATCTCCACTTATCCACCAGTCCTCTCTCACAACCGGTCATCTCCCTTCTCGACAAATGGATCCTGATGATACCCGCCCTCAACATAAAAGCCTTCAAACTCAACTTTCATTCACCAACTTGCATACTTTCACTAACTCCGGCGTACTACGAGTCCCTCGAAGAACTACATCTGCGCAATTGTAAACTGAAGCCGGTCGAGAGCGTGCTGTTCAAACGTCTGTGCATACTCACCCTCGAACACGTCCAAATTGATGACGGGACTTGCGAGACAATAGTGTTGGACTGCCCTTTGCTCAGGCGTTGGGTCCTTTATTTTTGTGAGGGGTTCACAAATGGTAGGCTGAGATCGCCTGGGCTCAAGCACTTTGAATTGTGTAATTCCACAAGGATCGAAGGGCGTAGCATTGAAATCGATCTCCAGAATATCGAGACAGTGTCCATAAGGGCCCCATGGATTTGGTGTCCCCGCCAAAGCGCATTCATGTTCTCTCGTCTCACGAGTTTGAGTCTCTATGATGTGATCCTGCCGAGAGAGTCGTTCGATCTGTTATCGTTCGGTTGCCCGACTCTTGAGAGGTTGACCCTAGATAATTGCTCCGGTCTCGAGGAATTCCATCTTGCAAGTGATTCGGTCAAGTGGTTGACCATCTCGACAAGCAAAATATTGCTTAAAGGAGCTACGATTTGTGTCCCTAACATTCTACATTTTTTGTTCAGTATTGCCCAGGTGCCGGACACATTCTCTTTCACGACCACAACTTCCAAGGAGTGGGATTCAAATGTAATCCTCTCTTCGTGTGAGGAAGATCCCGATTTCGACGTCAATTGGTGGTTCCTTGAGCTGAGACGATTGCTCAAGGCACTGAGTGGGTCTCGGATTTCTCTGTCTCTGCAGATGGACGGCGGCCCTCATGACATGCCTTGTAGTGCTGTTGTCAGTGACGAGCCGCCTGTGGTGGTGCGGGACTTGAATTTTGCTAGTTGTAAATGGCGCACGATGGTTTGGTACATGGGGTTTACGAATGGCTTGTTTCGTGTTTGTCGACCGAGTCACGTACACGGTGCTAGCCTCGTGAGCGGATCGGACATGAACTACAGGCTCTCTGAGTTTCAGTTAAACATCTTGCTTGCTAACGCGAGCCTCCCGACTGAGACCTACTTTTGGAAGCACGATTTGGAGCAAGTGCACGTCGATGGGCAGCTCGTGCAGTACACAAACTGGTCGGAATTGCGAAACAGGACATATGATGAGATAGTGTGCCTTGAGATGAAATGGAGAGGTCAGACTTCTCGGAATTGCGAAACAGGACATATGACGGGACATAGTACTGCGCTTGCTTGCTTTTCTATTTTCTCTATATTGCTCTTGCTTCTCGGAATATTCTCATGTGTTTTTTCTACTGTCCCCCATTCAGTCAAAATCTAATACTATTTAAAGTGAAGTACAACTTTGTACGATTCTCTAGGTGATCGATCGATATGCCAATCGCAACACTGTCTTCTTTGATGCGAACTGTCTGAACTGTTTGTTTTGTGGCTCTTTGGGATTTGATGATGGAAAATGATTAACATGAGAGGCTTAGATGGCATTCAAGGCCCCCGTACGTGGAGAAATGCAGCATCAATTGCACTAATTCTCCAACTTAATAAATCAACTAGTTTTCTAGCGTATTTTAGTCAACTACTTTCAAAAATTGCACTAATTCTCCAACTGATTAAATTTTTACGGGGTTCTTAATATATCAAAATTGTTCCTAAGATTAATCAAATTCTCAAAATGTAGCCCCACACCACAAAAGAATGAAGAGTTTTTATCACAAGTAAAGTCGTTAAACGAAACGAGTTATTCGTGAGCTTAACTCTGTTCCTTTAAGATTGAGTTCAACTTGTTAAAACTCGAAAATAAGAATTTTTATATAATTTTCTATTGTTCAAATCATTAAAGCTCGGGTTTGGCTTGTCATATTAATGAATGAACTCAAAAATAAGAATTTTTATATAATTTTCTATTGTTCATAATAATGAGTAAATATATTTGTGTAGCGAATCTGGTTAGGTTTAACAAACTTTGAGACTGAAGTGTTTTTAGTTTTTACACGTTTCTCAGAGATTCATAGTCATAATAGAAGACTGATTCACTGTGTAACTCATGTTTTCATAAATTCTTGAAAAAAAAAAAAAGTAGAAAAAGAAGAAAATACCACAGCAGCCATGGACGACAGGATATCTGAATTTCCAATACCTATACTTCACCACATTATCTGTTATCTCTCCCAGAAAGAAGCTGTGAGAACTTGTGTACTCTCCAAAAAATGGCGCCACATAGGATCAACCCGGCCCAACCTCGACTTTTCTGAAGAATGGTTCGACAATACACAAGAAAAGTCTGTCTCCGTCGTTGATCAAAATTGCTCCATACTTCAACACATTCTCTTTCTCCTCTCCAGACCATGGCGCCACAAAGGATCAACTCGCCCCAACAAAGGGTTCAACACTACACAACAAAACTTTGTCTCCGTAGTCAACCGAACCTTACAAGGATACTGTGATCGAAACCTCTCCATACACAAACTCTATCTCGACTTATCGTGGGTCTCACGACCGGTCGTCTCCCTTCTCGACAAATGGATTCCTATAATAGCGGCCCTCAACATAAAAGCATTGAAACTCACCTTTCTTTTATATACTCCAGCGTATTACTACCTGCCCTCAGCAGTCTTGGCAACCGAGTCCCTCGAAGAACTACACCTGAGCAATTGCAGACTGAGCCCGGTCGAGAGCGTGCGGTTTAAAAGTTTGCGCACGCTCACCCTCGACTTTGTCGAAGTTGATGGCGGGACTCTTGAGAAGATAACTTGGGGTTGCTCTTTGCTCAGGCGCCTCGTCCTTACCAATTGTTGTGGGTTGAGAAACGTTAGGCTGAGCGAGACGACATCGCCTGGGCTCAAGCACTTTGTATTGCGTGATTTTGAGAGGATCGAAGGGCGTAGCATCGAAATCGATGTCCCGAATCTCGAGACGGTCAGCATCCAGGGTACATGGACTTGGTCTCACCGCCAAAGCACATTCTTGTTCTCTCGTCTCACGATTTTGCATCTCTATAGTGTGATCCTGTCGAGTGAGTCGTTCGACCTCTTATCGTTCGGCTGCCCCACTCTTGCAATCTTGACCATAGATAATTGCTCCGGTTTCGAGGAATTCCATCTTGCAAGTGATTCGGTCAAGTGGTTGAGCATCTCGACCACAGAAACATTGCTTAAAGGAGCTTCCATTTGTGCCGCGAACGTTGTCTATTTTATGTTCACTGCCCATATTACCCAGGTGCTGGACACATTCTCTTTCACGACCACTACTTCCAAGAAGTGGTACTCATATGTAAGCCTCTCTTCACGTGAGGTAGATCCCGATTTCGACGTCAATTGGTGGTTCCTTAATCTGAGACGAATGCTCAAGGCACTAAGTGGGTCTCGAATTTCTCTGAGTCTGGAGATGGACGGCGGCCCTCTGAACGTGCCGTGCAATGATGCCGACTGCAATCATCTTCTAGGCAACCATCGGCCTGTGGTGGTGGACAGTTTGGAATTTAGTACTAGTAAATGTCGAACGGCATCTTGGTACTCGGGCTTTGTGAATGGTTTGTTTCGTGTTTGTCGACCGAGGCATATATGGTGTTGTAGGCTCGTGAGCAAGTCAGCCAGGAACAAGCACAGGCTCTCAGAGTTTCAGTTCAACATCTTGCTTGCAAACGAGAGCCTCGGGACCGAGCCCTTCTTTTGGCGGCACGATCTGGAGCAAGTGCACGTGAAAACCGTCAATGAGAAAATATGGCAACTCGTGCAGTGGACGAACCTTTTGAAATTGAGAAACAGGACATATGATGGGATAATGTGCCTTGAGTTGAAATGGAGAGGTCAGAAGACGACATAAGTACTGTAAGTGCAAACTATCAATATTGTTACTTCCTTCTCTGGAAATGTTAGCGACTCATTGTGAAAGCCAAAACCTGTTGGTCACATTTTTGTGAGCAAATCTTGGATAGTTCAACTCGTTTGGAGCTATTACCTCTTTAATTCAATCTACATGGTTTCTTTAGTTTATAATTTTAGTCTATGTTTAATATTGTATTATTGTTTATATTTTATCTTAAGGCGACTCATTTTAGTGTACTTGGGTCCTCCACGACTCCCTCTTCACTCTTTGAACCATTTCTCAATTATTCTTATCAGACTCCAGTCTTAGAATTTCATTTGGTACAAAAATTTGGAATTTTATTAAATCCTACTCTAATAACCAACAGTCTCATAACTGAATAACAACTTTGAACATCATCAGCTTATACGAAGCCATTTTCAAATATATTAGTGTTGAGTGCCTTCACTTCACCCCCTAAACCGGTATTTATAACAACAAATTAGGGTCGTGCCAACAAATGATGTGCTGACACGTGTCAGTTTAATAATTATATTATGAGATATGTACCTGTTTAATACAATTTCACGGCGTGCCTAATTTCGATATTCGACTACATATATATGATGGCGCTCAATGCGTAACTTTTGTATTTTCAAGCAAGAAGATGATTAAAAACGGCCCACGCTTATTGACTTTCAAACATACATATATATTAGTGCTTGGATCATATGAGAGATTGATCTCATATTAATGCATATATAAAATGTTACGTTGATTGGTTTCTATTATAAGAAAGGAGGTTGTGTTGTACTTCTATTAATACTTTATATATTTGGGATGGGGTCAACATATATATGTCCTATAAAATAATATTACATGCATTTTTAAGAGACATTTTTCTTATACCTCATGTAACTACAACAATTCACGTGGGAAAATGTTGCTCATTTTTGTTGAGTCTCTCTACGAAAAGGATTATATTATAACTCAAATAAAAAGTACAAGAGGATAACCAACGGGTTATGATATACTGGGGGAATCTGATTCAAGTTCCCCCTCCAAAGCCAACATGCTATAGATCTACTAGAGAAAGAAGAAGAAGAAAATCTAAAAGAACCAAGATACAAAAGATTTACACAATAAACTAATGTCTTCTAAAATTATATTAACATTACAAACAGACCCATTCAAGGTGTTCAAGAGGTGCAACACAGATTTAAGAGCAATAGTACACACAATGTGCTGCCAACCTTCCATAACAGCTTTCTCCAAAGCCCATCTAACCGCAAAAAGGACAGCATCTTCTCAACTACAGGCGTCAAACAAAATGAGTCGTTCGAGTTCAACTCGAGAATATTGAGTTGTGCAGGATACACGAATGATGGGCAATGAGACCGCCGGATATTTTGTGGGGCCCTCTTGAAGCAAGAAATTTTTTGTCTTTTGTGGTTTTCTAATGTTGGTGTTTTCTCGAGGGTGGTGTTTGTAATGACATTCCCTAAGGGCATCTGCATCGCTAAAGTTCATTTGGGCGTTTAAACGCCAATTGTGCGTTCAACGGGATGTGGCTGTTCATTATAGCTGCGGGGCCCTCAATTGTGTTCAGCCCATTTGTTCAACTTAATTGTTTAATCATTTTATTTTTCTTTTTTATATTAATTCATTTTTTATCTGCACCACACTTCTTCTTCTTCTTCTTTTTGTTTACGGAACGATAGAAAATATTATATAAAACGCACAAATGTGCAAAGAGCAGCCACCAGCTGATTACAAAACAACCAACAGCTGAATAGAAACAGTCAACAACTAAAAAGTGGGAGGACAGGACAACAACCCACCTAGAACCGACCCCAACGGGGTAAAACTCAAGAACACTAAAAAACACAATAAAAACAACAACACAAAGGCCCCAACAGGGTATACCGAGTGTCGGGCCCCAACAGGGTAATAAAGGTGACACTCGGACGCACAGAGGCCAACGGCCCAGACGTAAAACACAAATACAACACGAACACTGATACAAAAACACACACACAGATAACACAAGACAACACAATACCGACAAAAACACAATCTAAAAAAAAAACAAAACATCTTATGACGACACATAGTGCCCTTCCCCAGCAAATAAAGCAGATTGAACCAGTAGAGAACCAATCAATCCAAGAAATGTCTGATGCCCGAGGCCCAACTTTCGAAACTGCTGCCGAACGCCTATACAAAAGCCAAATGAGACTAACCCGAATCAACCCACCGCCGACCGAGAGGACAGCTAGCTCCCTGCAACAGTCCCGCACTAGCTCGCCTAACACCACTAGCTGAGCTAATAGGCATCGGGCCCACCAATTTCCCAACACCAGAGAACCTCATGGAAAGAGAGCTACCCGTACCTGCTACTCCCGCACCCCGACGGAATACATCACGGCCGTCGGAGCCTCGATCCGCCCGCCGACCAACACGCCTCCCAACACCACCGCAGGCCGCTGCCATCGCGAGCTCGAGCCCCAAAATCCAAACCCAGAAGCCCATCCTGAACTGATGAACCTTTAAGCATCGACCCGATGCAATTGAGTGGCTAACCATCCAATCAAAGACCGCCGACTTCCAGGGAAACCACCCGTCTCAGATCGAACACCACCGCAGTCACAGCTTGCTGACGACCTCGGGCAGAGCACACATCAGAGCGACCTTTTGCAGCAAAATCGAAAGAGGCGCGATGGCGGGGACGGCCGAGCGGTCGAGGGTGACCACTGGCCTGAGCCGCCCCTTCGCCGGGGAAGGCTAATCGCAGCGAAATTGTCAGTCGGGAACTAGGGTTTTCGTCGGGAACGCAGAGAGTAAAGGAATCAGGGATGAGGGATTGGCTGGTTGCACCACCACACTTCTCAATATTGATAAATACAAATTTTATCTATATCACACTTCCCAATATGCATCAATAATTTATATTTTTTATCCCTCATTCTTTGTCTAAAAAAAATATTTTTTGTAATTGTAGTATATTTTTCTTGTGTAATCTTAATTTAAGTTATTTTAGTTTTGTAATGTTCTTTCATTTTCATGCATTAAAAATTTATTATTATAATTTAAAGATATTAAAATTTATTTTTATTGAGAATATAATATAAAAAATTATTTTGAATGAGTGGATAATGGGTCCCACATATGTATTTAAATGAATGTGTAGGATTGTGGGTGTAAGTTTGAATGAAGAGAGATTTAGTGAAAGATGATGTGGATGAGAGAGTGTTACTTTTTGATTGAATGAATAATTTTTTTGTTAAGGGTTGTGGATGCCCTAATTATGAGATTCTAGAATTTAAATAAAACAAAATGTTATTTATATATTAATAAACACCTCATTATATACAACATTATTTTTATTGAACTATTTATATATATAAGATCTCTAAAATTTTTATAAGAAGTAATTTGATATTTTAAAAATATTATTTTTAAATTTAATATTTCTAGACTAGCAGCGATAAATGTAATATATATAATACATGTTGAGATGGTAACAAATAAATTGCAATCGAATTTATTATTAACGATAAATATAATATTTGGGGAGGTGTGTCTAAAAATTTATTAAATAATAAATAAATTGCAATTAAAAAAATTGCTATTAACGATAAACATAATATTGGTTGAGATGTGGCTAAGAATTGTGAACACTAAAAATAATTGCAATTAAAAAATTTTGAGAGGTAGACATATTTGTGTAAAAAAATCTGGGTAGACTTACAAAAATTTGAGATTGACTAGTAACAAATCTAAGAAAACTGATATGTAGTGCATGAACATTTTCTATGCTGAGAATCTATATTTGTATAAAAAAGAATTACTATTTACTAAATATAGCAAGCAAAACAAATTTCAAAATTTTTAAATAAGGAAGGGATAGAAGTTTAAATAAAATATGGTTGCTTTAACGAACTTATAGGGAAAACAGAAAAAAAAATAAAAAAAATCTTTAATTCAAATTCAATTGTTAACAATTTCCTAATAATTTTCATGCAAATCTTTAATTCAAATTCAAATGTTAACAATTTCCTAATAACTTTCCTACAAAATTGCCCGCATAAATAATGATAGATATGAAATTTAGCAGTATTCAAAAGTTAAGGAGTAATTCAAATTGTGGAGAATTTAAAATGGTACAAGTTTGCATCATTCATTTTAGAAAAAAAAAAATAAAAAATAAAAAATAAAAACTTAAATGAATTTAAAAAATTAACTTCATTTAATTAACTTGCACTAAGTATACCGCCCATGCAAAGAAAAAAAAACACAATTATATTTATGCAATTAAAAAAAGTGTATGCTACAACATTGATATTAATCCATACATCATAGGTACTCACTTAATAAATCTTCACCACATCATTTGTTGGAATAAAAAACTTAATAACAAAAAATAAAAATAAAAATTGGGACTATGTTTACTTGAAAGACTATCAATAAATGTACAGATTTTTAAATTCAATTTCAAATTGAAACTTTAAATTCGTACTCAAATTAAATTGAATAATATAATTTAATTAGAAATGTAGGAGTTTCTTAAAAAAAAAAACTATCAAGCAATTTGCATTGGTTTTCAAAAACACATAAATACTGATTTCTAAAATTATGGGGATTGTTTACTTGATATAGATTATGACCACGTGTACAGATTTTAAAACCATCATGAAATTCAAATTAGAATAATATGATTTAATTAGAATTGTAGGAGTTTGTTAAGAACAAAACCTCTCTGTGAGTTTGCATTGATTTTCAAAAACAAATAAATACGGATTTCTTTTATAAAGAAATCATTTATTCGTATTTCATCATAAATCTCAAAGATGTGTAATTTGTTGATACGTGTTTGAATAAAAATCTTAATAACAACGAGATTTTAAAATCATTACATAAAATTGATAAATGAAGTATATGCATCGTAGAATTGTTAAGTCTCCGTTTATTTTATACATTTGAATACAAATTTTGATAATGAGATTTTAAAATTATTACATAAAATTGATAAATGAAGCATATGCATAAAGCATGGAGTTATTAAGCCTCCGTTTATTTTATACTGAAATTGATGACGAAATAATTTTCGCTATCATCTCAATATTTATTTTATATATAATATGTAAATCTTCTCTCAATTTTAATATTTTAGACATAAATTTTTTTATGTTCTTTAAATAAAATAATTTTATATTGTTACAATAGACTATATAAAGTAAATTTTATCACATGTAACCCCACATCTTTAATTTATAATTATAGGTAATATTGTTTATCCTAATATTTAATTTATAATTAATATTAGTATTATTATTATTTTTTTGGTACAATGAAAGAGGTCATAAGCCTATATTAGGAATCGACGAAGGATACGACACTCCAATAATATTATGCTCTAACCAAACTCCTAGAACCGAAGGCGGGGAACCTACTCGCTGAAAGTTGGGATTATTAATATTATTTACCCGTGCATAGCACGGGCTACACACTAGTTACAAAGCAAGAGTATCTTCACTTTCCAAACTAGTGCGTAGTCTATGCGATACATGGATAAATAATATCATATAATAATTATATATTAAAAATATAAGTAAACAATATTAAATCATATTTCTAAATTAAAGACATGATAAATAATTTTGTTGGCTATTAATTTATTACTATAAAAATCTTATCAAAAAATTTCAAAAGTAAAAATTGTTCAAAATTTCAAAACTAATTTCTAGAATCAATCTTGGAGAAAATTTGTGTACACCTCGAATAAAGTATCTTCACTTTCCTAGTTAATCCAACAATACTACAGTATACAACAATTAACATATTGAGATCTAGAATCAATTTTGGAAGAGAATTCCGTAAATCTAGAATACTATCCCGAATAAAATCTGAGTAGTAATATCTGTGTACCAAATTGTTCGATGATGTAACTCATTTTTTTACAAACTCCAAAGGATTGGAAATGCTTTTATATGTTTGTAAGAGATTCATAGTCATATTAGAAAACTGATTGGAAAAAGTTTTCGATTACAAGACTGTGTGTTTTAATTTGTAATTAACTCTTGCCTTACAAATAAAAAAAGAAAGGAGAATACCTCGGCAGCCATGGAGGACAAAATATCCGAATTGCCAATACCTATACTTCACCATATTCTCTGATTCCTCTCCTAGGAAGAAGTGTGAGAACTTGTCTTCTCTCCAAACAATGGCGCCACATAGGATCAACCCGCCCCAACCTCGACTTCTCCGAAGAATGGTTCGACGACACACGAGAAAAGTTTGTTTCCATACTCGACCAAACCCTACAAGGATACCTTGATCAAAACCTCTCCATTCACAAACTCCATCTCCACTTATCCACCAGTCCTCTCTCACAACCGGTCATCTCCCTTCTCCACAAATGGATCCTGATGACACCCGCCCTCAACATAAAAGCCTTCAAACTCAACTTTCATTCACCAACTTGCATACTTTCACCAACTCCGGCGTACTACGAGTCCCTTGAAGAACTACATCTGCGCAATTGTAACCTGAGCCCGGTCCCGCTCGAGAGCTTGCAGTTCAAACATCTGCGCACGCTCACTCTCACAGAGGTCGAAGTTGATGATGGGACTTTCGAGAATGAAACGTAGGTATTTTGTAACGAGTGCGCTCAACGTTGTTAGAACACAAATAAACAACTAGAATAGCGGAAGCAATAAACCGAAGATTTAAAAAACTCTTCAGGGAAGCGTCCCACTTCCTCTCAGAGCTCTTTCATTGATAAACTGTTTGTGCACACTTGTATAGTTTGGACTTACACGACTCGAACTCCCTTCTAGCCTAGCCACAACTACACACGATTCTATCAACTACTTCTCCGACCACGTCCCGTGGATTTTACCTCTCGAATCCCTCGAGCTAAAGACAGTACTTAATCCCTAAGCACTGATCACACAAGTGTTTGAATGAAAAACAAAAGAATCAAAAGAAAAGACTTCAGTTCTTCGATGACGTAAGAACACCGAAAACTGAACAACGAAAATAAAACACAAAAAGCTTGCAGCTCTAATATGGAATAGAAGATAATGTTCTCAGCTCTCCAAATTCGATCTTCAAGTAGGGTATATATACAACTCCTTAGGCTTGGAGTCTTCTCCAAGTTCTTTCCTTCTTTCACGATCTCCTTTGATCTTCTTCCCAAAAATAGTGTAGTAACATGGAAAGTAAATCTTCCTTGATTGTATGTGATTTGGAGATCTTCAGAATTGAGTTGCCAATGGAAATCTTCGTGGTTCCAGACTCGTGTAAGAACACAACTTTCCTAAAATAGCCGATCTTCCAAATCTTCAAAGATCTTGTGGTGAATCTTTCCAAATCCTCCTTAGATCTTCTAGATAACGTCCAGAATTCCTTATGCACGAATTGCTCATCCTTTCATAGTCCTTGCCACCTATTCCTTGTCCTACAATAAAGAGAAACCTAATTATGGCATAGAATCAAACTCATTAATGCATGTGGCATATATGGTAAGTACATATATGAGATATATATTATGTAATCCTTCTCCTAAAGGTTTAGAATTCCATAACACATATTATAATAAATATATAACATATATTATAAATAATAAACAATAGGAACTTAATTAATTAACAAGTAAATAAATAGAAAACTTTCCTTTAATTTATTTTGCTTGCCTAACAAGAAAATCTTCTAGAAAGCACTTAGGTTTTTCGGATGATGTCAAACCAATATTCTTACAATCTCCCCCTTTGGCATTCAGTTCGAAAACCGTGTTTTTTGAAGATAACCTACAAAATAAACTTAAAACAGCAAAGCAAATGTCTACGTTCGAACATCAGGAAGTAAACTAATCAAACACCTGCAATGTAAGAACATCAGAACAGTTCCTATCAAAACAACTATGAGGACTATAATTAGAGCAATCAAAACACATCAAGCTATCAGAACCTAAGCAAACAGAATGACCAATACATCTCCCCCTGTCAAATAATCAAAACAATCAAACAGCAAGACAAGACGTTCTTACATCTTGCAAAAACATGTCAAAAACAGCAACCACAAATAATCAGAAGCAAACAACTATAACATTATCCCCAACATCTTCAGAAGCATCCTATTTCTCCCCCTTTTTAGACTGAAATGCCAAAGGCAAATCTCCCCCTGAGTAAGAACATCGAATGAGAGAGAAAAAAAATATAACCGAAGACGAAAGTCGTTGCTTGAACTGATCTCTAATCGTTGAAGACTGTCCATCTCTTCTCTAGTCTTTTGCCATCACCCAAAGTGTTTCAGAAGCACATTAGAAAATGATGCAGGAACACAAATGGTTAAAAGAAAAATTCAAAGAGAAAGAGAAATAAAAATGGGGTTCTCAGGTTCTGAAAATGAAGATATATAGAGAGGACGTGATGGGTGAGGTTCGAAAAAAAATATCAAGGGAAAGGTTGAATACCATGCAGCAAGAACATCCTCATCAAAACTGAACACACAAACCCATTAACACACTAACACACGTGTCCACCTAATTCAAAATTAGGAAGAATAAGATTTTATCATCCAAAGATAAATACCCTCACAATTTTTTAATGTCCAAGTAATTCACTCAAGAAGGAAATCACATGCATTATGCCTAAGGATGAAAAAATAAAAATAAAACCGCATGCAAGACACTAAAATCAATAAAATCCTTTCTTAATCTACTTAGGCAGGATTGATGCATAATTAATCCAAAATCAACATTGTGCTACAAACACACCAAGGAACAAAACAGAGGCGGTATTATTATATATATGTATATGTAGCGCAAGTCATATCTCTCCAGAATTCCAACACCAAAACAACATAAGCTTTATTATTCACTAGGCTTTTTACTTAGTAACAATCACTGCAATAGTGAAAGTCAACCCCATTACTTTGCCCAATGATTTTAAGCAACAACATTAATTTACATCGAGGCTTTTCATTTAGTAACAATCACTGCAATAGTGAAAGTCAACCCCACTACTTTGCCCCAATGATCGGTGTAAGAACTCGTTTTTTTTTTTTTATGCACTACGTTTTTTATGAAGATGACCACCTTATAACTTCAAGTAAAAACACCACACAATGAAGTGCAGTGGTTGCCAATAGCTACCACCCTTCACAACATTTTCTGTCCATGGCGCTCTTTTCACAGTCGATCCCAAAGGAAACGAACCATGTGCTAGCTATCGCTCTAGATCATTGTGTGAAGGCAGCTCTTTTTGATAGAAATATATTTGTTCCAAGGTATGCAAGAACACGCCATCAATTAAAGACAATCAACATCTCACCCGCTATCAGAAGAGTCAGAACTTCATTTATGACTTAGTGGTGAAATATATGCAAAAATGCAAGGCATGCCTAATGCAAATAATACCCTATATGCATACACGCAATGTGTAACACCCCGCCTAGACTTACTAAAAACAGAGTAAATTTTTCGCGCTATAATTGGGAAGCACTTATTTATTTTTCGAAAACATTATTAATTTTCGGAAAGACTTTAACTTTAATACACGGGATGCTACTGTTGTAATCTATTCTCTTTAATTACTATGCATGCAACCAAGTAAAGTTTACTGGAGTCATTCATGCATTCTGAAATTCTGAAATTATAGTTCTGAAATGCGGAAGCAAATATAGTTCGGAAAGCACACACCAACACATGAAAAACATGCAAATACAAAAGACAGTTTAGACATGTTCAAGTAACTATAAGACATGTCATATCAAAAATGTCCTGGCTGACGACCACCACCACATCCAGCTCACGCTCCACGCGGGACTCCTGTCATATGATTGGAGCATCCGGAGTCCACGATCCAATCATTCTCATAATCTATGCGTCCAGGGACGACAGCAGCCAATGTCATCTCTCCATTTAGGCTTGATTGATCCTCTTTGTAGGCCTCCTCAGATATAGTTAGGACCATCTCCTCGATTGTCGCCATGGATGCCTCTATGTCCCACTCTTCTTCACTGTTGTTAGTCTCTTGGTTGTTGGAGGTTGCTACATTCCCTTCAGCAACCTTTTTCCTATGCCAGCAGTCTCTGGCATAGTGATTTGGCTTGCCACATACGTAGCACGGGCCCTTTTTATTTCCCTTGGACGTCTGATATTTCTTATAACGATCTTGTTGGACCCCCTTTGTTTCAAAGCTTTTATCTTCCTTTTTAATATGTTCCTTTTTGTCCCTTTTATTTTGTTGACGAGGTCTCATATTCTTTTTATAACTAAATAAGGCTTCATCTTCCTTCTTTAATGAGACCTCCGTCATTTGTCTGGTCAGCGCTTCTTGGTCGGCTAGTATACTTTCAAAATTTACCAAAGAAGGCTGCTCAAACCATCCTTGTATAGCGGCTATAATCCCCCTAAATTCGGGTCTTAAGCCATGGATGATAATTCTTCTCATTTTAGCTTCTGAAACTTTATCAGTGAGGTCCAATTCAGAGATTTCGCGACAAAGAGTCTGTACCTTGTTAAAGTAGTCGCGTACCGTCATCTCCCCTTGTTTGAGTGACAGGAGCTCGTTCTCGAGAAGTTGCAGTTTGAACTCATTCTTTTTGGAAAATAATGCTCCCAGAGTGTCCCACGCCTGTTTTGGAGTGCTTGCGTCCCGTATGTGCTCCAGTAACTCTTTGTCGATAGTCGTCTTGAGTGCGTACATGGCCTTTCCCGCCTTTATCTTCCATTTACGTAAGGCCCCAGCTTCTTCAGGTGGTGTGACCTCTTCTCCGCCAACAATTTCCCACAGATTTTGGCCTTGGAGATACGACTCCATGCATGTCCTCCATGTGGTGTAATTTTGATTATTGAGTTTCTCCATTCCGCCTACTGATTGTAGATCCGCCATTGTGACTTGGACTACCTCCTCGTAACCAAGCAAGCCTCACGCGCTTCACAATTTCTTTTAGTTGTGCACGATGTCTTTGAACTCAATAATCTCCCCCTGGTTGACAGAAACTGATGAGCCTTGAATATATTGGCACGAGCTTGAATCCTCCGGACGTGGCTCTGATACCACGTGTTGAAAATAAATGAACCAATACACTCAAGAGTTAATATAACAAAGTAATTTTATTATAGAAATAAATATTACAAATGTATCACACTCACAACTCACAATATATAAACACTCTGTTTTTATAATACAAGCACCTCACTCACTCTTTTCTTTTTCTTTGATCACACACAACACACACACACACTCTACCCATATTTATACTAGCCATAGAAGATTCTAGTATGTAGATTAATTAGTAAACAATCATTAAAATAATATAGCTAGCACTTTCTCTTCTAGCACTTTCTTTTCTAGCACTTTCTTAACTAATTGATATTTCATATTGCTAGATATTTCAAGAAACTTCTTCATATGTTGGTGGTGATTTAATTAACACTTTCTTCTATAATATTAGTCTAGTATGTTCCATATTGAATTCTTGTTTAGGGATGTAAATGGGCCGAGTCGGGGACGGTTTTGGCAAACCGAAACCCAACACGCATATAATTTACCCTACCCAAACCCGATTCGTTACTCGATTAGTGGATCTGAGGGGTCGGGTTTTATCCACCATGTTAGCGGATTTTCGTCCGGTAATGAGTAATTCGAGTTTCTAAATTTTTTAATTAGTTGTTTAGCAAGTAGCTTCCTAGTCTATCATATTTGTAATTCATTCCATACCATTAATGGAATTCTGTTTTAATACTTATGTAGTTATGTCTTTAATAGCTATTGAATTGTTTACTAAACATTTTTTTAGCAGATTAAAATAGTTGTAAGTGCTTCAAAATGTTATTAACAATCTTTTTAGTTTATAGAACTAAACACCAATCAATTTTTTTAAGGTGATTGAAATAGTTCCAATTGATTCAAAAATCTATTAAACGAACGGGCCATAATATTGGGTGAAATGTGGCTAAAAGTTTGTTAATAGTAATTCATTAATATTTATAAATTAAATTATTTTATTATCAACTCAATTAAAAAAAAATCAAATAACAATATAAATTATTTTATAAAAATAATAAAAATATAATTCATTAATACAATTACAAAATAATCATTTTATTGTATTTTTTCATAAATTTTGGATAAAAATGAAAATTAAGTCTTACATAAATAAATTTTGAAAAATAAATAGATTATATAAAAAATTGAATGTTATTATATTATTTAAAATAGTAGATGTAAAAAAATATTAGAATTAAACATAATAAAATAATTTTGTATCTCATAAAGTTAGAAAATAATACAAGTCTACGTAAATTATTAAGTATATGAATTTAAAATACTTAAAAGTTTAATAAATATGAGACACTGATTCTATAAATATAAAATATAATCACAATATAATAAAACTTATTTTATTGTTTTCTAAAAAGAATAATAATAGCTTTATACATATATATTTTTAACAATATAATTAAAAAATACATTTTTTTTGACAAATTTAGTGTAAAAATACGGGCACCTTTGAATTAATTATCTCGGCAAAAATCTAATTTTGGTCCGCTAACTTGTCCATTGTCCACTTTTGGTACACTATCTTTCTCCTCATAAAAAATGGTCCATTATGGTACACTTTTTATCCGTTTTAGTACACTAGTCCCGTGGCCTGGGATTACGAGTTGCCAAATCAAGTTTTTATCCTATCACGTCAATATCTTATCCCTCCACGTAGTTCTAATCTCGGTCCACGTCATCTTGTAATTCTGCTAACTGGAGTAGCATACTAAAATTGATGAAAAATGTAGACCATTTTTTATGAGGGGAAAGATAGTGTACCAAAAGTGGACAATGGACAAATTAGCGGATCAAAATTGGATTTTTGCCTAATTTATCTCTTATTGCACATAATAGACATATTGCGTAACAAATCGCAAGTGTAACAAACCATCTCATATTTTCGCATTCAAATCTATTTATCTTGTAGACTGATTGACTGTGCAACTCATGTATTAATAAATTCTTGAAAAAAAAAAAGGGCAAGTAAGAGAGGAGAATACCTCCGCAGCCATGGACGACAGAATATCCGAATTGCCAATACCTATACTTCACCACATTCTCTGTTTCCTCTCCCAAAAAGAAGCTGTCAGAACTTGTCTCCTCTCCAAACAATGGCGCCACGTAGGATCAACCCGCCCCAACCTCGAATTTTCTGAAGAATGGTTGGACAACACACAAGAAAAGTTCGTCTATGTCATCAACCGACTACAAGGATACCGTGATCACAACCTCTTCATACACAGTCTCCATCTCGACTTTTTGAGGCCCAACTATCCACCGGTCGTCTCCCTTCTCGACAAATGGATCCCGATGATACCCGCCCTCAACATAAAAGCGTTCAAACTCAACTTTCTTCCATATCCTCTGGCGTATTACGACCTACCCTCGGCAGTCTTCTTAGCCGAGTCTCTGGAAGAACTAAACCTGAGCACATGTAGGCTGAACCCGGTCGAGAGCGTGCGGTTCAAACATCTACGCACGCTCACCCTCGAACAGGTCCAAGTTGATGACGGAACTTTCGAGAAGATAACGTCGGGCTGCCCTTTGCTCAGGCGCCTCGTCCTTACTAATTGTCATGGATTGAGAAACGTTAGGCTGAGCGAGACAGCATCACCTGGGCTCAAGCTCTTTGAATTGCTTGATTTTGAGAGGATCGAAGGGCGTAGCATCAAAATTGATGTCCCGAATATCGAGACGGTCTCCATCAGGGGCCCATGGATTTGGTCTCACCGCCAAAGCGCATTATTGTTCTCTCGTCTCACGAGTTTGGGTCTCAATAGTGTGATCCTGTCGAGCGAGTCGTTCGACTTGTTATCCTTCGACTGCCCGACTCTTGCGAGCTTGACCCTAAATAATTGCTCCGGTTTTAAGGAATTCCGCCTTGCAAATGATTCGGTCAAGTGGTTAACCATCTCGACCAGCGGAATATTGCTTAAAGGAGCTACAATTTGTGTCCCGAACATTGTCAGATTTAATTTCAATGCCGATATTCCCCATGCGCCGGACAGATTCTCTTTCACGACCACTACCTCCAAGGAGTGGTCCTCACAAGTATTCCTCTCTTCTTCACGTGAGGATGGTCCCGATTTGGACATCGATTCGTGGTTCCTTAATCTGAGACGATTGCTCATGGCACTAAGTGGGTCTCAAATTTCTCTAACTCTGTGGATGAATGGCGGCCTTGATCAGGACTTGCCCTGTAGTGCTGTTGTCGGTGACGAGCCGCCTGTGGTGGTGCGGGACTTGTATTTTGGTACTTGTAAAAGTCTCATGGCGTCTTGGTACTTGTGGTTTACGAATGGCTTGTTTCGTGTTTGTCGACCGAGTAACGTATGGGGTCGTAGCCTCGTGACCGGGAACCACAGGCTCTCAGAGTTTCAGTACAATATCTTGCTTGCTAACAAGAGCCTCGGGACCGAGACCTACTTTTGGCAGCACGATTTGGAGCAAGTGCACGTCAATGGGCAGCTCGTGCAGTACACGGACTTGGAGGAATTGCGAAACAGGACATATGATGGGATAGTGTGCCTTCAGTTGAAATGGAGAGGTCGACCTCTCGGAATTGCGAAACAGGACATGTGATGGGACATCGGTACTACGCTGGCTTAATTGCTTTCCTATTTACTATTTGAGCCAGTGTTTTACGATTAAAATGCAACTGTCTCTTACTTTTAAGCTTTTATCAGATTAGGCTGCCATATAGTGTATACAATGCAACAATAAGAACAAAAATGATGCCCAAATATTAATAGATTGACAATGACGTTTCTTGCCTGGTTTTGAAAATCAATTTTGGACAATTAGAATATAAAAATGGGTTTAAATTTTTCAATTGTTATGTGGTCATTTGCAACTAATGAGTTTCACATTTGTCATGGTTTTTACCAAAAAATAGTCATAGTCGTCATAACCTTGCATAGCAAATTAATCTGAGTGGAATAGTAGGCAATTTGATCAATTACACAACTTTGATTTTTAGTGAGGAAGAGTGTGAGCTTCTGTATGTTCATCATACATGTGTTATGTTGAAAGAGTTGGTAAGAAATTTATATGGAGAATTTCACCATATCTGCATAAAAAGGGAAAGATATAGGTGTTGGTGCCAATTTTACTACGATCATTAGAAAAATGTCGCATGGAATCTTGGTACTCGGACTTTACGAATGATTTGTCTCGTGCTTGTCGACCGAGGCACATATGGGGTTGTCGGCTCGTGAGCGAGTCAGCCAGGAACCACAGGCTCTCTACGGACTCATGCTTTTATATTCGGTTTTCTTTCTCTCCAGTTGAAGGCCTAAGCCTCTTTCGTGTGCTGTGATAGTGTTATGAAGTCAGATCAGGATCTGTTAAAGTGTTTGATATCAGAATAGGGTTGACAAAAAATCCATGTAATAATAAGAACAAAAATGCTGCACAGATAAAATAGACTGACAGATAACTTTTTTTTGCCTTGAAATTGGATTTCAAAATTAATTTTGACAAGTGAAATATACAGACGGGTGATCCGAATCGTGTTTATTTGATAGGCCCCTATCAATGGCAGTTTTTCTATTCGACGAAGAGGATAAAATAACCCTGGAGGAGTGTCATATGAATAAGTAACGACATGAGGTTTCAAATTCCAAGTATTAATAACGAGCCTGAAACTCAAATTGATTTGTATGGGCTAGAGTAGAAACAATGATTTATTTTTCGGCTACCACTTTCGGTTTTGGAAGCTCCAAATAATATTGAGCTAAGGTGACGGGTTAGTCAAAAGATGATCAGTAAGATATCATATAAATGATTTAGATTGACATGGCATTTGTACTTTAAAAACACTAATAGTATCAATAGAAATTCAAATCTAAATGTAATACATAATTCAACATGTGTTGAATTCTCTAATTAAGACTTTTTATGGTTATAGCTTCTACTTGTTAAATTGAAAAGGTTTGTAAAATTCATGCATTTGGAGAAAATCACTTATTTTTTTAATGATTATATAATTTCGTAATAAAACAAAAATACAATATATATATATATATATATATATAAAGATTCTTGGTGAAAAAAATGAGAATACGTCGTAGCCATTAGATCAAATGATCCAATGACTAAAAAGATTCAGCATCTATTTATTCATTAAGGGTAATTTAGTCATTATCATTACCATCCAACCATTCCACACATCAATGGGTCCCATTCCACATCATCATACATACACAACACACTCTTACACATGCCACATCCACACATAACACACTCAGACACATGCACACCACACTTACACACACATTGCACACAATCAATCCAAGGAAGATCTCACGGCCTAGGCACCACTACCGAAACTGCGAAACTGCCTATACAGAAGCCGAGCTCGAGTCCCGAATCAAACTTCGAAACGACCAGCCTCCAACCTATAGAACGACCACACCAGCTCCCCGCACCATCAGAGTCCTAACTCGTCTAACACCACTAGCCGAGCTCGGGTGCTCCGGACCCCACTCGTCGCCAACTCGAGAGGACCGGGGGTAAGAGCTGCCCATCCCACAACTCTGGCTTCCCCGACACAAGGTGTCGCAGCCGCCAAAGTCCTGCCCTGCCCGCAGACCCGCACTCCACCCAACACCATAGCAGACCGCTGGCGACTAGACCCCTGCAACCACCGGAAGCCCCACCAGAAACTGCAGAGACGACCAGGCGACCACCAATCACAGACAAGAGATTGAGAGGCAAAACCACTCCAATCGACTACCCGCCGGCGAGGGGAAGCCACCAGACTTAGATCGAGGGCGCACCACCACAATCGCGGCCTCACCTGCGACCAAGGGCGGAAAGTCCATCGCTAACAGTTGCAGCAACGGCGGGGCTACGCTACTTCAGGGAAGGGCCGGGCGGTCAAGGGCGACCACTGACTCGAGCCTCGCCTGTCGCTGAGGAAGGCGAAGCGGCACAAATCAGAAAGTTATTGTGAGGAAGAAAGGGGATTAGATTGAAAACGCGGAGATAATGGAATTTTATTTTAATACTTATGTCTTTAAGCCATTGAATTATTTACCAAACATTTTTTTAGCAGATTAAAATAGTTCTAAATGGTTGAAAATGTTATTAACCGTTTTTTTAGTTTATTGAACTGTTTAGCACGCATTTATTTTTTTTGGAGGTAATTGAAACAGTTCTAAGTGATTTAAAAATCTATTAAGACTGTGTTTGGTAAGCCAAATAAGTTAGCTTATAGCTTATTTGGTGAGCTTATAAGCTTCCTGTATTCAAATAATGGTAGGACGAGCTTTTTTAAAAAGCTCGAGCTTATTTAATAAGCTTCTCTAGATAGCTTTTCAAATAAGCTAGTTGAATTTTTTATTCCAGCTAGCTTATCAGCTAATTTTACCAAACAGTTTTATCATATAAGCTAGCTTTTCAGCTATAAGCTATAAGTTAAAAAATTATTGATAAGCTATAAGCTAGCTTATCAGCTATCAGCTAGTTTTACCAAACATAGCCTAAACAAATGAGCCATAATATTGGGAGAAATTTCGTTAAAAGTTTGTTAATAATAAATAATTGCAACTAAATAAAATGATAAATAAATTAAAATTAAATAAATTGATAAATATAATATTGGTTGAGACTTGAGATGTGGCTCAAAATTTGTTAACAATAAATAAGTTGTATTTAAAATATTGTGACTGAGTAACATATTTGTGTAACAAATACCGTAAGTTTAACAAACTTTGCGACAGAATAGACATATTGCGTAACAAATCGCAAGTGTAACAAACTATCACATATTTTCGCATTCAAATCTATTTATCCTGTCACTCTAACAAACTCATAGGATTGGAAATGTTTTTATATGTTTCTAACAGATTCAGTCATAGCAGAAGGCAGATTGACTGTGTAACTCATGTTTTAATAAATTCTTTAAAAAAAAAAAAAAAAAAAAAAAACAGAAAGAGAGGAGAATACCTCCGATCCGTAGCAATGGACGACAGAATATCCGAATTGCCAATACCTATACGTCACCACATTCTCTGTCTCCTCTCCCAAAAAGAAGCTGTCAGAACTTGTGTACTCTCCAAACAATGGCGCCACGTAGGATCAACCCGCCCCAACCTCGAATTTTCCGAAGAATGGTTCGACAACACACAAGAAAAGTTTGTCTCGTTCGTCGATCGAACCCTACAAGGATACCGTGATCACAACCTCTCCATACACAAACTCCATCTCGACTTTTGGGAGCCCAACTCTGTCGTCTCCCTTCTCGACAAATGGATCCCGATAATAGCCCTGAACATAAAAGCGTTCAAACTCAACTTTCTTTCAAATACTCCAGCGTATTACTACCTGCCCTCAGCAATCTTGGCAGCCGAATCCCTTGAAGAACTACACCTGAGCAATTGCAGGCTGAGCCCGGGCGAGAGCTTGCGGTTCAAATGTTTGCGCACACTCACCCTCAAAGAGGTCCAAGTTGATGGAGGGACTTTTGAGAAGATAACTTGGGGTTGCCCTTTGCTCAGGCGCCTCGTCCTTACTAATTGTTGGGGGTTGAGAAACGTTAGGCTGAGCGAGGCGGCATTGCCTGGGCTCAAGTACTTTGAATTACAGGATTCCGCGAGTATTGAAGGGCGTAGCATCGGAATCGATGTCCCGAATCTCGAGAGAGTCTCCATCGCGGGCCCATATATTTGGTCTCACCGCCAAAGCGCATTCTCGTTCTCTCGTCTCACGAGTTTGAGTTTCTATTATGTCATCCTGTCGAGCGAGTCGTTCGACCTGTTATCGTTCGCCTGCCCGACTCTTGCGAGCTTGGCCCTACGTAATTGCTCCGGTTTTGAGGAATTCCATCTTGCAAGTGATTCGGTCAAGTTATTGAGCATCAGGACCGAAAAAATATTGCTTAAAGGAGTTACGATTTGTGCCCCCAACATTGTCAGTTTTGATTTCACTGCCGATATTCCCCAGGTGCCGGACACATTCTCTTTCACTACCACTACTTCTAAGGAGTGGCACTCACATGTAATCCTCTCTTCGTGGGAGGGAGATCCCGATTTGGACATCAATTCGTGGTTCCTTAAGCTGAGACGAATGCTCAAGGCACTAAGTGGGTCTTCGATTTCTCTGTCTCTGACGATGAACGGCGGTCCTCAGGACATGCCCTGTAGTGCTGTTGTAAATGATGAGCCGCCTGTTGTGGTGTGGAGCTTGAATTTTACAACTTTCATATGTCGCACGTCGTCCTGGTACTTGGGGTTTACGAATGGCTTGTTTCGTGTTTGTCGACCGAGTCGTGTATCAGGTGGTAGCCTCGTGAGCGGGTCGGACATGAACTACATGCTCTCGGAGTTTCAATTAAACATCTTGCTTCCTAACAAGAGCCTCGTGACCAAGCCCTACTTTTGGCAGCACGATTTGGAGCAAGTGCACGTCAATGGGGAGCTCGTGCAGTACACAGACTTGTCGAAATTGCGAAACAGGACATATTATGGTACAGTGTGCCTTGAGTTGAAATGGGGAGAAAAAACCGGACCATTTTGGAGAATCAATGATCAAGGGATAATTTTGGCTATTGTTTTTTTATATTTTGTTTTAATTATTTTCTTTTTTTTGGTTTCTCTTGGAAATATGTGACTGTTTAGGCCCATTTAAGGACCTGACTATATAAAGGTTGGAGATCCAACCTCAATCCCATTCAATCTCGGTATTTTAATAAAAAAAAGAAGTTAGAAATGGAGAGGTCAGACCTCTTGGAATTGCGAACAGAACATATGATGAGACATTCGGTACTACGGTAGCTTGTTTTTCTATTTACTATAAGAATTTTGAAAATCAATTTTGGACAATGAGAATATACGAATGGGTTTAAATTTAACATTTGTTATGCGGTCATTTGCAACAGTTTCACATTGTGTCATGGTTTTTACCAAAAAATTGTCTTGAAGTCATACCTTGCGTAGCAAATTAATACACGAGGATAGGGAGGGTTTTACCAAAAAATTGTTTAGACGTCGTGACCCACTTACCACAAGCTCTAATCAAGTCGTAACCACTTACCCTGAGTTGTAAGAATGAGCTCCGTGGCCAAATCGAGCACCGGAACCAAGCTAAGACTCCCTTCGACCGGTCGAATCCGAGCTAACTACTCAAGCCGGTCCACCGAGCTATGCTGAGTGTTGTATCAACAATCCGTATTCTTGATTTACTTATTTGTCGGGGTATTTGAATTGTGTGCATGAATTAGAGACGAAGTGAACCTAATGCATGTGCTAAGTGCCGAGAGGTGCACAAAAACCATAGTAATACCGAGCCAGTTTGGTCCAAAGTCACTATATATTTGTGGTCGAGTGGAATTTAAGGCTGATATATGCCGATGATGGCAGCTAACGAGCCATCAAGGGAGGGAGGCACTCGGCAAGGGGCTGATGGACTACACGGGTGCCAAGAGTGTGCTTTACCCCCGAGACCGCATTGTGGCTGAAACAAAGAGAGACAAACTAAAACTATTTGTATTGTAAATTGCTTGATGTTTCTATGTTGTGACGATTGTTTTAACTAGTGTTTGTTTGTTTTATGTATAAGTTCATGGCTGGTCCATTTACAGCAGGACATGTATACTATTACATGACCTAACTATTTGAAATATATATTATTATCAATATAAAAAAATTGCATTAAAATATATTATTGTTAGAATGAAGTCTCCATAACTTTGTTCAGTTCACTATTTTGATGAATTAATTCGATTTATGTAAAAAATATTTTATCATCTTCATTTAGTACTTATTATTTTTATTTAACTATTTATATAAGATCTCTAATTTTTTTTTATGAAAAGTAATTTGATATTTTAAAAATATTAATTTAAATATGATATTTATAGACTATAAACAAGAAATAAATGTGAATTGGGGTTTATTGAGTACTTAGACGTGGATAAAAAAATTGCAGTAATAATAACAAAAAATATAAGGTGCACTCTCAACTTGTTAAATAGAACACTTCACTAATGTGAGTATTAATGTGGTTATCTAATATTTTTAGACTATTAACGATAAACATAATATATGTTGAGATGTTAATAAATTTATGGCAATCAAATTTGTTATTAATGATAAATATAATATTTGGTGAGATGTGGCTAAAAATTTATTAATAATAAATAAATTTCAATTTATAAAATTTTCTACTAATCAATATATAAATTGCAATTAAAAAAATTGAGAGAGTAGACATGTTTGTGAAACAATAATCTGGGTTTTAAAAAAATTGAGATTTAGTAGACATTGTGTCACAAATCTAAGAAAACTGATATGTAGTGTATAAAAATAGTTTTCTTGATGATGAAGAATTGCAAAGTATGAGTATATATATATATATATTCTAATGTGGCACAGCCCCACATGGAGCTGTCTCATTTGTTGTTGGCTCCATAACGGAGCCAACAATTAGCTCTTTAGCATTATTGTATATATATATATACACACACAAGACTATATTCACTTTCCTAATTAACCGAACTATACAACCTAACTAGTGTGTAGTCCGTCCTGGTACAGGAAAATAATATTAACAATAATTATAAATTAAAGATGAAGATATATAATATTAACTATAATTATAAATAAAAGATGTGGGGTTACATGTTGTGATAAAATTTATTTATCGTAAACAATATAAAATTATCTCGTATAAAAGAACATAAAAAATATATGTTTAAAATATTAAAATTGAGATAAGGTTTACATATTATATATAAAATAAATATTGAGATGGCACTAAAAATTATTACGTAATGTCTTTGTGAAAATTTGAGTATAAAATAAATAGAGGCTTAACAAGTCTACCCTTTATGCATACGCTTCATTTATCAATTTTACAAATTATGAGAATGATTTTAAAATCTCGTTATCAAGATTTTTATTCAAACATGTATCAACAAAATCCACATTTTTTGGGATTTATGATGAAATATGAATAAATATGTTTTTGGCAAAATTGCAATTTTAGTCTTGTTGATTTGATCCAGTGGCGTGTTTAGTCCTAAGAATTGAACATTTTTTCTATTTGGTTCTATGATTTTAAAATTCAACGCAATTTCAATCCTTTGGGATTTAAAAATTACAGGACTTAAATTTCTAATAAAAAAAATCTTTGGATGGATTTTTTATTAACAATTTAAGTCCTGTAATTTTTTAGATTTTGTTGAGATTTCAGTCCCAAAGGACTGGAATTGCTACAAATTACAGGATCAAAAGATAAAAAAAAAATTGAAATCTTGGGACTAAAAATGCTACAGCGTTAAACCAGCAGGACTAAAAATACAATTTTGCCTAATTTTTTTATATAATAATTCCGTATTTATCTGTTTTTAAAAATCAAAGCAAACTCATAGAGAGTTTTTGTTCCTAGCAAATTCCTACAATTATAATTAATTATATTATTCCAGTTTGAATTTCATTATGATTTTAAAAACCTGTGCACGTGGTCATCATCCATATCAAGTAAACAGTTCTTATATTTTTAGAAATCAGTATTTATCTGTTTTTTAAAATCAATACAGCCTGCTTAAGATAACAAACTCATACAATTCTAATTAAATTATATTATCTCAGTTCAATTTGAGTACGAATTTAAAGTTTTAATTTGAACACGAATTAGATTTTAATTTGAATATGAATTGAAAAAATATGTACACGTGTTGATAGCAAGGTTATCGAAATCGGACTGGACCGGCCAGTTCAACCGAAAATTGACCCATACACCTGTCCGGTTTGAGGTATAAAACCGCTGGAGTCCCGAACCGTCCTATAACCGACTTGAACATGTTAGAAACCGCCAAAACCGTTAGACCGGTAAAGGTTGACGCGGTTCGACGGTCCTGTTATTGCTTTGAACTTGAGGGGTTGTAGGACTAGTTAAGTAGCTGGCTTCTTTTGTTTGTATGTCTGATGTGGGATTGAGAAGCTAATAATGGTTTGCCTAATTTGTTGAGCCGCTAGCGGGCCTATTTTTCCTATGACTCTGTCCCACCACAAGACCCAAAATAACAAGAATTAAATTGGGCCTAGTTTTTCTATAGTTAGTTCTAGGGAAATTTTCACTTATCCTACATGAAATTAAAAATTTTGGAAATCTATCATCCATAAACAAATAATTGTGTATCTACCTAATTGTCAGGAATTAACTACATTTATGCCTAAAATTCAGTTACCTAAAAAGTAGACTCCATCAATTTTCTGTTACCATGATTTCCGCCAAAGAGAAAAAAAAGAAAGAACGTGATTTCTGTTACCATGGTATCCTACATCAAATATATCTGCTCGAGTTTCTGTTGGGTATATATTTAATATATATACATAAAATATACCATAAAAAAATGTAGATGTATGTATAGTATATATTTTTCATGATTTTACTAAATGTAAATCAATCATATACCGAAATATACTAAATAAAACATTGAATGAACAGTATATTTTGAGTTTATATTTAGTATATATTTAGTATATACTGCTTATATATACAACATATACTGAACATATACTCCATATAAACCAAATATGCCCAAATCGTTTAGAATAAAACCCTTATTCACGCCTCTCATCACAAAATCTTCATCTTCTCCAAAGATTCTCGAGCAAAAGAGTAGAGAAAAATTCCTTCGCAACTTTCTTCTTCGCGTGCGTCCTTCGCCATCAATCGTCTTCATCCTTCTCCACTGACGCGCGACTCCTCTCAACATGAGCAAATCTCGTTCCTCATCTTTCTCAATCGACGAGATAGCAGCAGTAGAGCGAGTAGCAGGTTCCGTCCGCCGTCGCACCTGAGGTCACGTCACCCTCCGTCGGCGAACTAGCAATCCACGCAAGGAGTCAAGCTGTGCCGGAGATCCCACGCTTGTTGTCGTACGCCTATCGAGAAGGAGCCGTGGCGAGCAGCGAGTTCCGTCGATCCTCCTCGGCATCTCGACTTCGTCCAGCGAGTAGCAATCCTGCCCGATCTGATTGTCAGATCAGACCTTCGTCGTCGCGCCTGTTTTGGTCACCGGCCGCCGGCGACAAGAAGCAGCAAACAACAACTCGGGCCAGTGAAAGATCCGAAAAAGGCTCCTCCTCCTCTGAACAGATCTGAAAAATCGAGGAGGGTTTTTTTTGCAGAGAAGTGGGTGAAGGTGGGTGAAGGTGGGCCGTGGTTTCGGAGAGACAATGAGAGAGAGAGACTGTTTATCAATTGCATTTAATTTGCTCTGTTATTAACATTCAGAATCTTAGGTATAAGTGCAAATATTTTGGGCTTGTTTTGTAATTTTATAAATAAAATTATAATGGGTGTATAAGTGTAATATATTTCATAACTGATAGTAAGGGATGTAAATTCCTCTAAGTTCTATCCACCACAAGCCAAGAAGAAATTACTCCCAAAACGACCACACAACCATTTTTTTTCTTTTTGCAAACCTACGTGTCAATCAAGACTTTAGCAAATATACCAAACATTGTTATTTTAATTGCAAGCGCACGAGACCTTATCATATGCTCTTGCAAATTAATTAAGAGTAATTACCAAATGTTAAATAAACTGACTCCGCATATCACGCCTAATTACTCCACATCTCACCCACGTTCAAACTCCCTATCATCTTCATTCTTAGTAAACCTTAGATTCAATTTTATGGGCAGAACAAAAATTAAGATGAAAATTACAGAATAATTATAGGATGATTCACGACAAAGCTGCTTGGGATTTGCTCCGGTGGGTGACGACTACCGATCTCGGCGTGATGGCGGCGAAGGCTGCAGTGCAGCCGTCGACATTCATTTTCGTTGTCCCTGAATATTCTTGAGAAATAAAAGGGCTTTTTTCCGCAAATGAGGCAAGCAAATTCAAGAATTCAAGATTGCTTTTTATGCTTTCTTCGTACTAAGCAATGGCCTAGGAGGTTCTCTTGGCCGCCGGGTGCGACCTTCCAGAGCGAGTTCCGATAGGGATGGATGGAGGGCTTCGGAAAATTCGTCAGTCCAGACGGTGACGGAAGCTCAGGCTTGTTGCGATGTCGGCAGTATATGTTGCGTTTATGTATAGTATATGTTTCTGTCGGCACTATCTCAGTGGTGTTATACGATAGTTTATTTGTGAGTAGAAGCGACATACGAATACTATATGTTTGATACATTAGAAGTTTATTTGATGTTTATTCATAGTTTACGTTTGGTATATTAGTAGATTTTGTAGTTCATTTTTCAATGTTTATTTGATATTTGTTCGTAGTTTATATTTGGTATATTGACATATTTTTTTGTTTGGGTGATTCTGATTAGATGTTTATTCATAATTTATGTATTCTTATTTTGGGTTATAAACTTATAAGAAACTGCAAAATAAACTAGATTTATATTTATAGTAAAAAAAAGTTGGTTTATAAATTTACATATAATTAAATTTAAATGAAATGGAAGAAAGAGAAGAGAGAGAAGAGAAGGAGAAATTTGAGGAGAATTGAAGAAAAAACGAATCTATATATATATATATAGATTTAGAATTATCATTTTTTAAAAATGACAGGTCATCTATATGGTCAAATTCGCTCATCATTAATTAAACTTTCCATTAGTGGCAATTTTTATTATTATTTTTTTACAGAAAAGATGTTTTCAAAATTTTGTAACTATAAAATCGGCAGCATTAATTGCTTGAATCCCAAAATGGTGGGTTTGTTAAAAACTGCATCCGATTTTATGTAAAGTAGCATCCAATTTTTATGTGAAACATGTAAATTCAACTATATTTCTAATTAAACTAGTGTGTACCCCGTGCGATGCACGGGTAAACAATATTAAATAACAATTATAAATGAGTTTCGAGTTCGAGTCACGTAAGTGAGGAATCATTATTGATACCTTTTTTAAAGAGAATTATGATGTCACGTGTGAAAATTTGAGTACGCAAAATTTCAAAAATTATTATTATTATTATTATTATTATTACACTGAGTAATCCGTGCTATGCACGGCTATATTAATTTATGGAATTTATATATTTATTTATTTTTATATAGCGAAGCCTGTCTATTTTTTTTTAAAAAAAAATTGAAGCTCAATTATGTTCCACAATATAATGTACTCAACTAAACTGGTCGGGTCAAACTTAACGCGCCAATAACATATTATTGAATTGACCCAAATAAAGCCCAACCATGAAAGCAAACCCAATCATTACGTGCGACCCAACATCCAAATTATTAGGGTTATGTCATTACTTCTCCTCCTCCCACCGGTTTCCTTCTCTATTCTCTCTCTTATATCACTTATAGAAACTTGATACAATATTCTTTCAAATTTTCACAAAAATGCTCTATTTTTTAAACAATCAATCACATCTATTGCGAGTCGATTTCTTATGCTAGATAGATCGATACTATATATTGTCTTTATGTTTAGAAAGATGTCTCTATTATTTTATTTCTTTGGACTGTCATATTTTTTTGTGTGTGCTAAGATTTTATGTTTGTTTTTTGGTCGAAACCGATGAAAAACTGACTCTGTTATTACTATTTCGACCATTTTAAAAACTTTTCATTTGAATATCGAGACTTATATAAGGTGTTGTTCAATTATTTTAATTCATATTGTTTTTTTTTTTTGTAGATTTTAGAAATTTCGTAAGTTTAATGGACTGATCTGGAATAGTTTTTCAATTTTCGGTCGAAATCTGAATTTTATTCAATCGAAAAAAAATGAATACCGGAAATGAAGTCTCATTTTCTATCTGAATGTCTATTTGTTTTAAAAAATATTACAAATCTTAGTCGGTTATATAAATTTTGACTGTATTTTGAAATTTAATTTAAAATAAGGGTCTTAATCTCTAAAAATGTGTTCAAATCTTTTGTGATTGAACAAATCCCACATTTTAAGGGCAGCATTAAATGCTGCCCGATTTTTTTGTAAGAAAAAAAAAAGTTGCCAAAAGTGGCATGTAATTAATGCAGATAAGATTTTGACCAAAATTTGACTTACTATTTTTGAAAAATGTTAATTCTTATTATATATATATAGATTATAAATGAGTTTCGAGTTCGAGTCACGTAAGTGAGGAATCATTATTGATACCTTTTTTAAAGAGAATTATGATGTCACGTGTGAAAATTTGAGTACGCAAAATTTCAAAAATTATTATTATTATTATTATTATTATTATTATTATTATTATTATTATTATTATTATTACACTGAGTAATCCGTGCTATGCACGGCTATAATAATTTATGGAATTTATATATTTATTTATTTTTATATAGCGAAACCTGTCTATTTTTTTAAAAAAAAAAAGAAATTGAAGCCCAATTATGTTCCACAATATAATGTACTCAACTAAACTGGTCGGGTCAAACTTAACGCGCCAATAACATATTATTGAATTGACCCAAATAAAGCCCAACCATGAAAGCAGACCCAATCATTAAGTGCGACCCAACATCCAAATTATTAGGGTTATGTCATTACTTCTCCTCCTCCCACCGGTTTCCTTCTCTATTCTCTCTCTTATATCACTTATAGAAACTTGATAAAATATTCTTTCAAATTTTCACAAAAATGCTCTATTTTTTAAACAATCAATCACATCTATTGCGAGTCGATTTCTTATGCTAGATAGATCGATACTATATATTATCTTTATGTTTAGAAAGATGTCTCTATTATTTTATTTCTTTGGACTGTCATATTTTTTTGTGTGTGCTAAGATTTTATGTTTGTTTTTTGGTCGAAACCGATGAAAAACTGACTCTGTTATTACTATTTCGACCATTTTAAAAGCTTTTCTTTTGAATATCGAGACTTATATAATGTGTTGTTCAATTATTTTAATTCATATTGTTTTTTTTTTTTAGATTTTAGAAATTTCGTAAGTTTAATGGACTAATCTGGAATAGTTTTTCAATTTTCGGTCGAAATCCGAATTTTATTCAATCGAAAAAAAATGAATACCGGAAATGAAGTCTCATTTTCTATCTGAATGTCTATTTGCTTTAAAAAAATATTACAAATCTTAGTCGGTTATATAAATTTTGACTGTATTTTGAAATTTAATTTAAAATAAGGGTCTTAATCTCTAAAAATGTGTTCAAATCTTTTGTGATTGAACAAATTCCACATTTTAAGGGCAGCATTAAATGCTGCCCGATTTTTTTGTAAGAAAAAAAAAGTTGCCAAAAGTGGCATGTAATTAATGCAGATAAGATTTTGACCAAAATTTGACTTACTATTTTTGAAAAATGTTAATTCTTATTATATATATATATATATATAGATGTTTCCAAAACACCCTTTTTAAAAATCATTCTTTAAATGAAGGATTTTCTTCAAGTTCAAATTTAAAAATCTCTACTTAATAGGTCATTATCTTTACTCAATCATATAATTTTTGTTTTTTCAATAATCTAGAATTATATTGCAGTTTTTTTTTTCTTCAAAATCAACAAAATTTTTAAATAATTTTATACTAATTATTTCAACAGTTCCTTAAAAAAATCGACCTGAATACAAATTTTGAGCGCATTTTCAATTCATTCAAAATTCGAACAATTTAAAATTAAAAAAATCATTTCTTAAATGAAACATTTTGTTCAAGGTTAAATTTAAAAACTACTCCTTAAATTAATGTTTTTATTCAACTTAAATTTTTAAAATTTTGATTTCAAAATCTCGGTGTATATAAAATTTTATGAATTTCAAAATTAAAAACACCAATGCACATTTTATATAAGAAGAATAATCATTTACTAAAAATAGTAGTAAAAATTTTTGAGAACATTTAATGCATACCTTTTTGGAAACTTTAATATATGCATTAATTGATTCCATATATACGTTTTCAAATAAGATCAAATCAGATATGGTAAAAAATATATTTTCTTAAATTATTTTATTAATATCTAAAATAATTTCATTGATATCCATTATAATAAATTACAATCCGTGATTCATGTTGATAATATTTTGGTCAAGATAAATATTTTACAACATATTTAAAGTTCTAACTAGAATATTATTTTTTTTTATCAAATAATCACTTTTTATCTAGAAGTATTTATAGAAAATCGTAAAAGATTAGATAGAATTTTTTTCTTCCAATTAATCAATCGAAATCAAGTTGGTAAATTAATCTTTGCTAATATATTAACTTGATGTAAAAGTAGGAGAGAGGAGATGTGATGTGATGGTTAGTTAAAATTATGTGAGTTGATGAATAGTGAATTAAGGTTGATATTGTGTATAAAAATGATTGATTGATATTATTTAATTATATTGATAATATTGATGATAGTGGGGTTGAGTTAAAGTGGAATTAAAAAAAAAAGGTAGTTGAGTTAAAAATAATTGGATTTTTTGGGTTGGATTTATATCCAATCATGCTCAATGTTCTGGCTAAAGAAACAACGATGATTAAAAAGGTGAAAAATATATTATAACCATATTATTTTTTAGACTTTACACTGATTAGAAAAGGTGAAAAAATGGATGATAACCCTATTTTTTTAGACTTAAATAGATAAAGTATGTAAAAATAACTTATTTAATATCTATGTCTCGTACATCGCAGGGGGTACGTACTAGTTATCTATAATACACTTAATGAATGTATAAATGCTGACCATTGGATGTTGGATGATCAGATCTAAAGGCTAAAGTTTATTGTTATTTCTTTCATAAACACCATTTTTACATGAGCGATATATATATATATAGAGTCACGCTCCGGTGAGAATGACTCTTAATGCGAGAAATAAGAATAAATCGTAATCATTGGATCGGATGATCTAGTGGCTAAAAAAATATCAAAATTATATCTTCAGTAAGGATATTGTGGTATTTTTTCATACCACACGGCCCCATTCAACTTTAAAAAACCTGCCAACCCAACCATCCCACCATTCAAACCGCACCTCTCTCTCTCACACACACAAACACACACGTACATACATAAGAAAATCGACCCACACACATTCACACAATCACCGGCCCGCCACCGCCAGTCCGCCGCCGCCACCACCCGTCCGTCGCCGTCGCCGCTCCTCCGCCCGCTCTATTCACCTCACTCGCTCTCTCTCTCTCACACGCACACAGAGCAAATCGGCACACATATCTCTGCCTCCCTCAGCCCGCCGCTATATCTCGACCTGCCGCCGGCGAACAGCGGTCGCCGGCGAGAAGCCACCTGAGAGAGTCCAAACGGTTGTCCATCGGCAGCCGAACCACCACTCGCCGCCGACCACCTCGTTCGCCCAATCGGTTGCCCACAGATACCCAATACACACACAAATCGCGCTCGCGCCCCCTAGCCTGCGACTACCTCGTTCGTCGCCGACCTTCCCACCGGCGCTCCGCCCAGAGCCACCCAGCATCACCCAAAACCACCGCCCACACCCTGTACTCACCGAGGACGCCTCCACGCCTCCGCGCAGGTCTGCCACCGCGCAAATCGCAGCACGCCGGACTTCGACCATTCCCCGCCACCCAGACCCGACGGCCAAATATTAATGACACAATTGCTGTTGAATTTCAGAAATCGAGACGGTCTCTCTCCAGCCACCACGAGCCGCCGATTTCGCCGCTCTATGGCGGATTGCATCAAATTCTCTGTGGATTGCGGCAGCGACGAAGGTAGCTATGTGGCAGAGGGTGGCTGTGGCAAGGGATTCGGTTGATATCGGGGCTGTGTTTCAATTTTGATGTTGGGCTGAGAAAAATCAATTGGGGATTAGGGGCTTTTAGTTGAAAATTGGATAATTTTTAGGGGTCCTAAGGCAAATTCAAACATTTAACTATAATTACAATTTAATGTATGAGCTAGCTTTACAATTTATTAAAAAAGTTAATAAATGCACATTAACGTTAAGTGATATGCTCAATATACAAAGTGTATATGCACATTAAAATGTCCGGTCTACATAATGCACAATACTGAGAAAAATGATCGAAACCGGTCGTGATACAAAATTTAGTTCATTTTTTATGTCGGTTATGTTAGAGAGTTTTAATTTTTTAGTTATTTTGATTTAGAATATTTTTTATATTTTGTATAAAATAATAACATATTAAAACACTAAATATGTATATAAATGAAATGTACAATATTCTTTGTAATGCACATTAAAAAATGTATTATAATTTAGATCATGGGTTAAATTAATTTACCAGATTTTTAATAATTGCACATTAATTTATCGAAAAACCTTTATAATAAATATACTTTTATAATAATCAATTACAAATTATTTTAATTATTTAGATTAATTCAATGTAAAATTATATCTACTAAATTTAGTTTTCAAAAATACATAATTTAGACGTGGTGCACTTTATATATCAAAGCGATGCACTTTATGAAAGAATACGTTGCACTGTATAACACAGCACGTTGCACTTTATCACGACACTCCATAATTAACATCAACAGCTTTCCGCCAAAAATACCATCAGCAATATTAAAAAATAGTTTATAATATTATAAGAAATATTAAAATAATAAATATACTTCTATAATAATAAAAAAAATATTAACTTATACTTTTAAAAATAATTTTTTAATATTTTAAAAAATATTTAAACAATAAATTATAAAATATTTTAATTATTTAGGTTAATTCAATGGACAAATAACCTAAATAACTAATATTTAGGTTAATTATAAACAATAAATTATAAACTATTTTTAATTATTTAGGTTAATTCAATCTGCTAAATCTAGTCTTCAGGAAGACATAATTTATATAGGGTGCACTTTATATATCAATGCGATGCACTTTATAAAAGAATAGTTGCACTTTATAAAACAGCACGTTGCACTTTATCACGACACTCCGTAATTAACATCAGCAGTTTCCCGAAAAAAAATACCATCAGCAATATTAAAAAATATTGTTTAATATTTCAAAAAATATTAAAATAATAAATATACTTTTATAATAATAAAATATAAATTATTTTAATTATTTAGGTTAATTCAATGTACAATTATATCTACTAAATCTAGTTTTCACTAATACATATTTTATATGTGGTTCACTTTATATATCAAGGCGATGCACTTTATAAGAAAATATGTTGCACTGTATTAAACAACACGTTGCACTTTATTACGACACTCCATAATTAACTTCAGCAGCTTTCCGCCAAAAAAACCACACAACATAAATAAAAAAAAATGGATATACATAAATCCTTAACATCAATCTCATCATTTATCCACACAAATCACAAGCATGCTAACGTACTAAAACAACAGTAGTTCACTTTATACATCAACATGATGCACTTTATAAACAACACGTTATGTTACTGGCGGTCAACCAAACCAAGTAAACCAAATAAGTACGAATATTTTCAATTTGATTTGGGACAAAAGTTCGGTTGGCTCAGTTGCACAATACAGACGACATTGTGCACCATATTATTGTACGAATTGCACCTTACCAATTGTAGATGGCACAATATAGTTCGTTTACATATATACAGTATTTTTTTAATTAAAAAACTAATATAAAATATTAAATAAAAAACTATTAAATACTAGTCATGTTTTCTATAATAAATAATATAATTTATGTCGATTATTTTGGTTATCCATGTTAATCTACAAATAAACCGATTATGTTGAAATTTCAACGTTAACCGGTTAACAATATTTTTGTGTTTTGTAGCGCGTTGATATCTTAATTTTATTTTTTTCCAATGTGCATATATACACACTATTGTGCAAGTTATTTATCGTTGTTGTGCATTGCATATGACAAACTTCTGCCATTCTTTTTTTTTAATAAATTACATATTTAATCCATCAATTAAAATTAATTATACTAGAAGTTTTGAAAATTTAATATGACTATCCATACACATATTATATAATTTCTTTTAACAATATACTACTTCTATTAATTTTTCAATAAAATTATTATTTAAACCATTAATTAAATTACAACATAAATAGAACTCTTGAATTATACTACATCTTTTAGGTTTTCAATAAAATGAGTATTTGAACCATTAATTAAATTACAATATAAATAAAGTTCTTAAAACTACACATTTGCCCCTAAAAGTGACCTAATTTTCTCTAAATCACCCCAACATAGCCCTAATTCAACACCTGCAGATTTGTCCCACATCACGCCACCACAACCGTCCGACATCACGCCACCACAATCGGCTCGAATCCGATCATTCTCTGCCGGAGGCGCTCAACTCAGCAGCCCGACTGACAGTGTATGTGGAACGGTGGAACAGAGCCATTGGAATCCTCCCACGCAAACACGGCCGACTCGAGTTGGCCGGAATTGGGACACTCGACGGCGACGGAAGCGCTGTCGGTTTACACAGGGTGCTGGACGCCCGAGGTGTTTGACGGAGGAGCCGGAAGTAGGTGATGGAAGCTTGTTCCCTGCTGTCGACGGCGAAGTGGATGTGGGTTGACGGACAGATCTCGACTGTGGCAGAGCCGGTGGGTTTTGTGGCGGACGACACGTGGTTGACGGAAGGCAAAGACGGCGGGTGGGGTAAGGACGGCGACGTGGGCGGCGCTGGGTGAGGTCGGAGGCGACGGGCGGTGGTTGTGGACTGGGGTGCCGCCGTCTGTCGTGTATGTGTGTGTGTGTGTGCCCGTCTGTGTGGGGGTGAGAGAAAGATGTGAGAAAAGAGATGTTTGTTGGTGGTAGTGGTGGGGCCCACTTGGGATTTATTATGAATGAGTAATTACCTTGATGTCCTTAGTTAGTGGTTGATGTATATTTTTTACCATGAAATGAAATCTTATTTACGAATCTGCCATTCCCATTTTGACTGTCATATTTAATATTTGACTTGATCAAGACCTTTGATATGTTGGATCCAATGATCCAGACTCATTCTCATTTCTCGCATTAAGAATCATTCTCATATGATCCTTTCTCCACAAATATATATATATATATATAAGATCCCTTCTATATATACACTCCTCTTACCTCTTTTCCGATCGTAGAATAACATATGTTAAACTTAAGTTTTTTGACATGTTTTTCTTACAAAACAGTCTAGCACACTTTTAAGAAATAATATAAAATATTTAAATACTTTTACATGTGTTATATAAAATATTTAAGGTATTTTTAATATTTTAAACATACATGATTTATGTTCCTTTTATTTTATATAAGATAATTTTATATTGTTACATAAATTATGTCACATGTTAATCCCACATCTATAAATTATAATTATTATTTAATATTGTTTACCCAAAATTTTAATTTAGAATTATTATTTAATATTGTTTACTCATATATTTAATTTCTAATTATTATTTAATATTGTTTACCCGTGCATCACACGAACTACGTACTAGTTAATCTAAAAAATTGGTAGAATTATTTATTTATTTTTTTGCATTAATTGAGCCAAAAAAAAGTAAAAGAAATGACTACAATATCGTCACGAAATCATTCCACAATTATTATTAGCTTTTAGATATACATGTAAATTAATGTAAAGTAAATAATATATCGCTAAAACCAGTGTTTTAAAAAGCGCATCGTGCAATGCGTCGCGTTTTGGTCCTTATATTGCGTAGCGTAAATAGCGTAGCGCATAGCGTAAGCTATTCGAGCAAATCACTTTTAATGCCAAAAATAAGAATATATAACCATACAAGCGAATAATTAATTAAAATGGTTTTAAACCACAAACTTGGACATTAAATCTAAAAATTAACATTCAAATATGAATTCTTCAAACAACTAAAGTGTTAATGTTTAAAGGAAAGACTCAAAATCTTAAAATGATCGGTGTTATGCAATTGAATTTGGCTATTCTCGCCAATTCTATCAAAGTTATGGAGATTTTCACTACGAAAAATCATTGGTACAATTTCACCAAATTCTTGCATCTCCTCATCATCTGGAGAAAAAAGGAAATGTTCTTCTCATTTCACTTTTGAGCTTAAGAAACATAAACATCCCATGATTCTAATAAGTCCAAAAAGGTCAATCCTAGCTATGTTGATATCAATTTTTCAAATAATTTTTTTAAGAGAAATACGAAACATGATTTAATAATCACTCAAATTCGCCATGAGAGAAATTACTCAATTTTGTGCCATACATTTTTTTTTGTATTTTATTATTTTATTTTTTATTTTTTTCCTATAAATAAGGAATGCGCAAATAGCGTGAGAAATAGCATAAATTGCGTAAATAGCGCAAAATATAGCGTAAATAGCGCAAAATATAGCGTAAATGGTGTGCGCTTTTGGAACTGCGCGAAATTATCTACACAATGTCGCGTTTTTGGGTAAAAATGCGCTATAACGCGCTTCGTAGCGCACGAAATTGCGCTATTTAAAACACTGGTTAAAACACATAGAATAATTCCGTAACTAGACCGTAGAGTGTACAAAAGGAAAAATGTATTCAAGTCTACCGCACCCCTTTTTACTAAATACCGCACCTAAAAAAGACAATTTTGCCATTCTCAATTTTTTTTTATTTTTTCTGCTGGTCAGCAGCTAATTGCGGCTGCAACTCACGCGGCCGGCCGCTAATAGCGGCCACCACTCGCTCGGCCGCGCCGTTAATTGCGGCCGCAACTTACACGGCCGCACCGTAATTGCGGCCGCCTCTCGGCCAGCCGGCCCATTTTTTTTTTTTATAATTTAAATATTTTAAAAACTATATAATTTTTTAATATTATCAAATATCAAAGAAACCAATTAATAATTATTAAAGCAAGTTGCTACAATATTTATAGCCATTCCTTGCCTTTCATTGGATTTTCTCATCCAATGTGGGATAATTGTAAATCAAATGTTTCAGTCTCCCAACCTTTTATAGCCACTTTTGGCCTTTATTATTGTGTTTGTAATCGATGTGGGATTGTCCAATGCCTCTAGCCTTTTATAGTTACTTTTTACATTCTTTTTTGCTTTCAAAATCAATGTGGGAGTAAATGATCCATACTTTAACACACTTTCACTATATATGTCAACATGAATATCACATTATCATTAATATCTTAAATTGATAAATGATTAAATTTAACTAAATGAACATGAAATATGGAAAAACATTATGGTTTTTACATAATAAAAGAAAATGCACTTATCATCCTACTTTCATTTTTTTTATAAATGATATAATTTATATATGTGTTAAATATTTAGAAAAATGTATAATTTATTATTATTATTATTATTAAATATGTTATTTATTAATAAATGTGTTATTTGTAATATATATATATATATATATATATTAGTGAAATTATAATTAGTATTGTAATATAAGTTGAAAAAAATGTAAAATTTATTAATTAATTAGTTTGTATGATTATATAATCAAAAAATATTATTTTATTAATTAATATATTAATTACATTTTTATATTAAAAAAGTATATATTTTATAATATATTATATATATAATATATTAATTATAACTAATATATTATATTAGTTATAATTATAACTAACATATATACTTAAGTAAGTAACATATTTAATATATAATAATAAATTATATAATTTTTAAATTATTAAAACATATATAAATTATATTTTTTTATAATCAAATATTTATTTATTATATAAATTATATTAGAATTTAGATATTATGTTATAAATTAGAATTTATTATCTTATAGTTAGAATTTAGAAATTATTATATTATAAATTATAATTCATTATGTTATAGAATTTTATTATTATTATGTTAAAACTTAGAAATTATTAGGTTATATAACATAATACTAATTATCTCTAACAAATACTAATGACTGATGTTATTAAAAATTGTAGTCCCCTTTTTTTCTTAAATCCGCTCCTTTCTAACTCGGTAATAAACTTAAAATAAAAAATAATATTCTTAATTAAATTTGAAATTCATAAATAACAAATTGAACGGAAAAAGTCGGATTCTGTTTGAGCAATTCATTGAGACCGATTAATTTCGTATGATTAGACCGAATTTTATGACAAGATTGTTTGACACTTTTCTCAGAGTTATATGATTCGTGTGAATATTATAGTAGGAAAAGCATTCAAGCTCATGTTTAATTGAAGTATTAGTGAAAATGTTTTGCTTCGTTTTATTTTTATCCATTTCCAAATGCTATGCCACATTATAAATAAACAATTCAATAACAATCAACGCATATGTACTTGATCTAAAGTCAATCACAAACATAAGTTAAAATTAACAATTCAATAACAATCAACGTATATGTACTTGGTCTAAAATCAATCACAAACATAAGTTAAATTAACAATTCAATAACAATCAACGTATATGTACTTGGTCTAAAGTCAATCACAAACATAAGTTAAAATTAACGTATAAGTACGACCGAATATCATAATATATCAAGCGCCCCCGTCCCATCTTATTCGATCGAGTACAACGTTGATCCCATTGAAATATATAGGAGCGTACAACTGTCTGTAGCGTTGTCTACCGAATTTTTCTCCTGAATCACAGCCTGTCGATTTTGCCTGAGCAGTAGTTATATCACAGACCATCTCTTTAGATGAAGCGCTAAGTCCACTTATGTTCTTTTTTGTGTTTCGAGATGATCAATTCGAAACCATCAATTTTAATTCTATACCATAATAATTTTTAACTTCTAACATAATAGTAATAAATCCTAATTTATAAGATAATCAATTCTAATCTATAATACAATAATTTCTAACCATTAATTAAATCTCCTACAACAGTGCATCTGTAACGTTCCCCTCGATGACACCTCATCACCTTATGTTTTTCTTCTTTTTCGTGTTTCGAGATGACCAATTCGAGCCCAATATAACCGTTATCTTTTGCCCATCTAATTTATAACATAATCAATTATAATCTATAATACAATAATTTCTACCCACTAACAAAATAGTAATAAATTCTAATTCATAAGACAATCAATTCTAATATATAATACAATAATTTCTAACTTCTAACATAATAGTAATAAATTCTAATTTATAAGATAATCAATTCCAATATATAATATAATTATTTAAAGTAATATAATTTTTCAAACTAGTATCATTTCTAATTTATAATAATATAATTTATACTAATTAAGTAATTATACTAATAAAGTAATTATACTAATATCATTTTTAACTGTATTTGTTGTTAGTTCATTTTTTTCAATTATAATTAATTATATCTTATACTATTATAATTTATAATAATTAAACTAATTAATAATATAATTTTTTATATACTAATATAATTTATACTAATATACTTTTTTTCATTATAATTAATTATATTTTATACTATCATAATTTATAATAACTATATTAATATAATATATATTATATAATATATTAATTCTATTAATATATATTTATATAAAATATATATTAATATTATTAAATTATACATATTCATATATATGAATGTATAATAATATATATGAAAATATTAATATATATAATTTAATATATATTAATTTAAATTATTAATATATTTTAATTATTAATCAAACTTAATTATTAATTTTTTTCATTTATTATAAAATATATAATAATATATATGAAATTATTTAAATATATTTTTTATATTTCAACATTTTTTAATTAACAAAAATTAAAAACCACAAAAATTTTAAAAAAATACAAATTAATTTATATGTACAAATAGTTAGAAATGCAATTAGAATTTATTATTATTTTGTCAGAGGTTAGAAATTATTGTATTATAGATTAGAATTGATTATGTTATAAATTAGAATTTATTACTATTATGTTAAAAGTTAGAAATTACTATGGTATATATTATAATATAATCATATATTACAATTTTAATGTTCATTTAGTTAAATTTAATCATTTATCAGTTTAAGATAATAATAAGTTTAATTAATGATAATGTGATATTCATCTTAACATACATAGTGAAAGTGTGTTAAAGCATGGATCATTTAGTCCCACATTGATTTTGAAAGCGAAAAAGAAAGACTAAGAGTGGCTATAAAAGGTTAGAGGTTTGAGACAATCTCACATCGATTACAAACACAATAATAAAGGCCAAGAGTGGCTATAAAAGGTTGGGAGAGTGAAAACTTTGATCTGCAATTATCTCACATTGAATGAAAAAGTTTAATGTAAGGCAATGAATAGCTATATATGTTGTAGCAACTTGCCTTAATAACTATTAATCGGCTTCTCTAATAATTAATAATAGTAAAAGATTATATATTTTTTTAAATATTTAATTTTTTTTTTTTAAAAAATGGGACGGCCGCGCGCGGTCGAGCGAGTTGCGGCCGCTATTACCTGCCGCGTGCGGCTTGCCGAGTTGCGGCCGCAATCAGCATTCGGCCGGTCGAGTTGCAGCCGCAATCAGCGACCGGTCGATTCCAAAAAAAAATAAAAAAATTAAAATGCTGGCTCCAGTCTGGCCGGTTTGACCGGCCGAAATCGGCCGGCCGCCGCATGACCGGTCTTGTTGGATAGCATTTTTTCGCCGGAATTATTTGGATGTGTTTTCGGAATTTTTCGGTGTTCGGTTTGGCCGATAAATAAGTTAGAAGGTGAGACATTATTTTTTTTAAAATAAAAATAAAGGATAAAATGTTATTTTAGGGTACGATATTAATAAAATGGGCATCTATCATTATATAAAAAGAACAATTTTTTTACAAATATAGAAATATTTTCCCGCCAATATCATTAAATATATCCTATATATAGTAATTGTTGGACAAATCTGAATATGCAAAAAAATCGGTTCATTAATTGTGTAAAGATTTGTTTCTCTTTTGCAAAAAAAAAAAACGGTTTAAGATTTGTTTCTCTTTTTCCTATTTTTTAGTTTATCAAAATCGTTGTTTGATAATAGATATTTGTTTTTCTTTTTTCTATTTTTAGTATAAATCTACACTAGCTTATCTCTTCTGTTACAAAATCTCATTGCATACGTGTTTAAAAAATCTCATCTCTTATCTATACAAATTTGAAAAAATAAAATAAAATAGAAACCAATTCATAATTGCTACTAGAAATCCATTATCTATTTTAATAAGCTAATTTTCATCTGTCTAATTACTAATATTTTTACAAATATTATAAGTTAACCATACAAAAAAGTATAATAATAATTTTAAAATGGTGTGTAATCAAATTTTTTTATATTCTCTTATACAAAATAATTTTACATTGTTTGACCCCGAATCTATAATTTATAATTATTAAGTATTGTTTATCCTTATTTTTAATTTATAATTATTTTTTTCTTCCTCTTTTTAAATAGAATTAATAGTAGTTTCCACTTTCGTCATGACTCTAACTCGAGATTTATTTATAATATTATTAATTTAATATTATTCTCGTGCATCGCACCGGTACACATTAAAAAAAAAATTACCACACTCGCATCCTATGATTCTAGAACGCACGAGGCCGAGGCTAAAGTATTCAAGTCACGCCACATGTCGGCAAAAAGACGAGAAATGGCATTTTTGAGGTCAGTGGTGACGACAAAAACAGCAGCCACAGTCACGATTCCGGCCGTCTTCTCTCTATCCTCTCCTTCTCACTCTTCTGTGTCTTTCCCAAGCCTGCCCAGAAACTCTTCTTCTTCAAAGTCTCTCGCTTTTTTCTCAAATAATTCTATTAGAGGACTCGCAAAATCGTGTCTTGTGAAGGGTTTTGAGAACCCATCTTCTGCTGTTGCTGAAATGGATCCGAAACCAGCGGCGCAGGTTGTAATTTATCTTTATTTTCTCAATTGGGCGTGCTTTTATGTGGTCTATTATGGGTGTTCCTGTTTTTCTTTCGTGGACTCGAATATAATTCGCTTTGAATATGACCCTGCAGGACGGTGTCGTTTTACCGGAGCTACTGGTGAGTTGTGCTTTCTTTTTTTGGTTTGCCAATACCGTCAGCTGCCAGCTTTTTAGATTTATTGTATGTTGTTTCGGTGATTAACAGAATGAGGAAAAGTTCTCCCCCATCTATGCAATGTTTTGTAGGTTGTAATTGATTTCGAATAGATACTCGACAGTTTAGCTCTCGAATCTTTCAGAAAATGGTGAACTTTTGTGGATAGATAGAACTGAATGCGTAAATTTACTGCCTTTCCAAGTTGTTGAATTGTTTTCAAGTTGGATACAGGTTTTGTTCTCAGGGACTGTTTATGACAATGGTTGTTGCAGAAGAAATATCTATTATCTTTATTTGAATTAACTCTATAAGTAGAATAACTGTGGTGTCTACTGAGAACTATACAAGGATATGGAAGGCGCATCTGAAGTCAAAAAACGAATGTAGAAGTGGAAAATATAAAATAAAAGGAAAAATACTTTCTTTCTCTCTTCTAAGCCTCATGTTATTGCGGTTCACTTTTAAATACTTCTTTTGTTTTTGTCTTCAAATGTTAGTCATGGCTTGAAAGCTCACGTAAGTTGAATGAATGAAGAAAGTAGACAGTAGACAGCTTAATGTGAGAAAAGAAAAAGAAATCACTTTTGAACATGTGAAGAGGGGTTTCGTTACTCTGTTAAGACATTGGGAATGGGTCAGGAAATGGTTCACTAATGCGGCTAAAGCCATGTGCGCCTTGTAATGAAACCTCTATGATTTTGCCAAATTTAATTTTGTTCCAGATTTAACAGAAAAAATATCATTTAAACTATGTTGGTGAAGCGATTGCGAAAGTACATGTATCATTGCATCCACAAATAAATGTGCAGTTCTGCATTTATGTGCTATATTTAATGATACACACTTGCATATGTTATTCTCATTGCGCTTGTCCTAATGAAATATAGATCATCAAAGTTTGTTTTTAGTATTGCTATTGCAGCAACAACGTGGACTTCTATTTTATGTCGATACACATAACCTGCACTGAGTCTAGGACTGAATGTTAACCATGTTGGACTTATTGGTTTTTATTCTCATGTTTATTTACTTTAGCTGTATGGTTGTTTCCCTTTACCATCTCTTTTTCTTTATTTTTTGTTTCTTCACTCTTTGTTTTCTTTTTTTGGATGATGGTGAGGTGAGGGAAATTTGACTCAGTTTAATCTTGCATATCGGGGAAGATACGTGAAAACATTGAAATAAAATCATTTGACCATGTAACAAGATGTTGTTTTACTCAATGGTATGCATGGACAGACTGAGTTTATGGTGGATATGTCATGTGAGGGCTGTGTAAATTCGGTCAAAACTAAGTTGCAGACTGTTGAAGGTGAGTAACAGAAAGTATCACTGCTCAGTGGTTCTCTTAAGTATTTCGTTTTGTACTAAAATTACAAATTATTGTTCAACTTCTAGGGGTTAAAAATGTGGATGTTGACTTGGCAAATCAAGTTGTACGTGTTCTTGGGACCTCACCTGTGAAAATCTTGACCGAATCCTTGGAGCAGACAGGTCAGAAAGCCAGATTAATTGGGCAAGGAGTACCAGAAGGTAAACTAGCATCTATTATTCGAATTGTTATCTTCTCAATCGCTGTCTGGTGAAGACCTGACACCTTGAAAGGGTGGCCATGTCTGTAAACTACATAATAAATGTATTTTTTTTTTCCGCTCCCAAATAGTCATCTTGTTGGTTCTATTGAATTGTCCCTGACATTGAGCTTTTTATGTTTAAGAATTCATAAATAATAAGAAAAGAAAAGTGTTCAGCTGTACTTTATATTGATATTCAGCTGTTTGCGGATTCAATTCTGTAAAAATCGATGGAGAGTGTTAATAATTTAATTGGAGTCGCACTCCTGGTGTTTATGGTGCAGATTTTCTAGTTTCAGCTGCCGTTGCTGAATTTAAAGGTCCATCGGTATTTGGAGTTGTTCGTCTAGCCCAAGTGAACATGGAACTGGCTCGTATAGAAGCCAACTTCAGTGGTTTGCCACCTGGGGAGCACGGCTGGTCCATCAATGAATTTGGTGATTTGACCAAAGGTGCCGCAAGCACAGGAAAAGTGTTCGATCCAAAAAAAGATGAAAAACAGGTTGGTGTCCGATCCTCATTTTCACTATGCAAACATTAATTTTACGAATTATGATCTTGACATCCCAACATCTATTCGAGTTTTATACTTTTTATGAATCTATTTGGCCAGAAGGATGAAATTTTGCCATTGGTCAAGGATCTAGTTCTTTGTAATTGACTTTTGAATCTATACATACAAAATAGGAATGACAATAATATAAATCATCAATGCTTTCATCCAATTGTATTATTCCCTTAATTCCATTTCCCAAAACGATTATGTCTTTTGTTGTTTGAGTTCGACGTGTATTTACTTGTTTCTTCTGGTCTTGTCATACCATCATTCTGAAGTGTATTAATGCATTCTTTTAGTCCAAATGAAAGTGAGAAACGAATGATCGTATTTATGGCCGTCAAATCCCTTGTTGCATTCAACTAAATCAACGTGTTTTTACTTTACAGCCCCTCGGTGACCTGGGAACATTATCCGCCAATGAAAATGGCGAGGCCTTCTTTTCTGGAGCCAAAGAGAAGCTGAGAGTTGTGGATCTGATTGGACGGTCCATAGTGGTTTATGGGAATAAAGATAAGTCGGATGAAGGCATTGCTGCTGCAGTTGTTGCGAGAAGTGCGGGAGTTGGTGAGAACTACAAAAAGCTTTGCACTTGTGATGGCACCACTATTTGGGAAGCAACCAATGCAGATTTTGTCAATAGCAAGGTTTGAGCACCATGATCTTGGGGTTTAGTTTATGTATTGTATCATTACAAAGAAATTTCTATGAAACAGAAATAAAAGGTGGGGATCTCAAATGCATGTGCTAACAGTTTATTAATCTATTTGGTTGTACTCAGCTACAGAAATCTCGAATAACTAATAGTATAATTGATATAATGGAATGAAGTTCGATTCTGCAATGAAATGAGTTAGAAGAATGAAATGATTATGCTTAAGGAATGATTTTTTTTTTTTCATTGACGTGTCTGGTATGCAGAATGAGTAAGACCTGAATGGAATAATATTATCATCTTATATTATCATTTATCACTATTTTATAAAAAAGAAATATTTATATTAATTTTATTTTCTTAATATTGTTTTTTAAAAAGTTATTATATTTTTATAAATTATTTTTGTATTGTTACACTCATCTTATATAATAAACAAGTGAATTATGATTTATATGTATATTAATTAATATAAATATATCATTACATAAATGTTTATAAGCATGTGTTGCCAAATATAATTATTTATAATATAATTCTATTTATGAATAAATATATAATATATGTGATTATATAAAAATAAAATAATATCTTTCTAAACTATTTGTAAAAGAATTTTTTGAGAGTTTTATTTTTATATAAGTATTTAATATATCTTAATAAATATGAATAATAAATAAAAATAAAATTATATTTATTTATTTATTTATAATTTATTTTTTCGCATGTTGTTCAATATAATTTAATTAGTATTTATAGTATATATTATAGATTTATTTTTTATTGTTATTTGTTACTTTTATTTTTTATTTATTTATTTATTTTTGAAAATTGAATCCTAAAGATATACATGAACGAGAAAGCCATGTATTAGCTATGGAATGGTTAGTGCTATAGAGATGAATTTTGAATGATCATTACTTTCTAAAAAAAATATATCAATTATGAGATTAAGAATGAGAAAAAGAATGCTCATTCTCACATGTCATTCCATCATATCAATTATGCCATAATAGTTACCGCTTTTTGGATTTTGAATTATTGCACATTTCTGGAATTGAAATAAACCCAAAAAGAAGTATTGCAATTCAAATGGCTGGTTTATACTCCCCTGCTGCTAGAATCGTTTTCTAGTAAAATAAATAAAAAAAAATAAAAAAGAAAAATAAACAGCAATAGATACAGATAACGCTCAAGCTGTTCGGAGAAATCCATCTCTCATGGCCATCTCATAGAGAGCAATAGCCATGAGGACTTTAGCATCAGAGGTCATCCGCCACAGGTTCTTGTAGGGGACGACGTGCACACGGATCAACTCACCATGATCCCGTAGACCAGTTTCTTTACCTTGCAGCTGTTTAATAATCTCTTTATCCACACTGCCTCTGTACAAAAACAGGCCGATTTCTTCATCACATCCGCCCTAATAACCCAAAAATAAGTCGGTTGAATTAGCAATAGAAGTAGAATAAGCAATTAATCAACATAAGTTTCCCCAAATATCTTTCACAAAAGTTTATTAGGAAATTTCCAATATTCTCAAGTGTAATTGGAAATTTATTTTTTCCAGTATGCATGTGACATGAAGATGATGATGATGATACCTCCGAGAAACAATATAGAATTTTCCAAAATAAGTAACGGATACAAATTGTTGACAAACCGGAGAAGGAAACACTCTATTCCCAGTAGAAGGATCTAGAAAGGCAGTGAGATCAACAAGGTCATCCAGATTCAAGTGCAATCCAGTCTCCTCCTCAACCTGCCACACACATCTGATCCAACAAGTGAGAAACTGAAGAGACCTCAACTTTGACACTCATATGAGGCTGCACATGACACCTTTAGCACCTGAGATATAAAACTTTGCGTGGAAAGGAAAGAAAAGCAGCACAGATAAACTACTGTGCACTAGTAGCATAAACTTTGTGCAAAAGTAGTACTGATGAGTGGTCAAATTACTATTGAGGTTGAAATTTGGGAATCTTGCTTAAATATAATGGGATAAAAGTGGCAGGTTCCTGGCAGGAATATATTTTGGTTCGGAATGTGAGTTTAGATTTCCGTGGTTATAAGAAATTGCAGGAAGCAATTTTGTAAGGTTTTAATACTTCCATTGCACATTATGTAAGTTCTGATCGTGCTTTGTAAGATACAGTTAGGATTTGCAATGCAGCAGTATGTCAACAGTATCAGGTGAAAACAAGGGTATCTCTACATTTCACATTTTGTGACGTAGGAGCATGCTTTTGAGATGAGCTCTAAATAGAGGAAACAGGAAGTTAGAAAGGGAAAAAAGAAAAAGGAAATAGCGAAACAAAAGGAAACAACACTGTTCCTATACTTGTCCTTGTAAATTTCACTTTCTCAAAAGACAATGGGCGATAAAAACCTGTCACCAGAAACTTTCAGGCAATGCAATATGAAGTAGGATAATGTGATTTCTGATTATCATGTCACAAAGTCCATAAAGTTCTTAAAACCAAAGGGTTATTTGTTAACTTGTGTTAAACCATCTAATTGAATGCCAATGTAGTCACTTTTATCAATGATCTTACATCCCCAAAAAATTGTTATCATAGTTCGGTTCAATGCATTAAGTTCATCTTCCACGCCAATCAGATTCTAGTATTGCATACTGAAAAATACAGTACGACAGTATGTCACCTCCTGAAATTGTATAAACTTACTTAGCTCAGTGTTCACACTTACAGAAAAGAGATGTTGAACTAATGTGCAATTTTCATTCTCGAAAACTACTGTGACTAACAAATTATATAGGGGTTGAATGATATCACGGAACAACTGAAGAAGCTTAACTATTTAGGGAACACACGCAGACGAGGGAGAGAGAGAGAGAGAAAGACCTCACGAACAGCTGTTCCAACTACATCACCTTTGTCATCATCCAACATTCCAGCCGGTAACTCCAATATAAGCTTCCCAACAGGGACCCTAACCTTCCACATTCACGGTAGTTAATTAGAGTTTCAGGAGACAGAAGTTAAAGTGTTTTATGCTCTTAAGGGCCTAATTTAAGAAAAATATACTCCCTCTATCCACCACAAAGGTACTCTTATGATAACTTTCACACAATTTAAGTAAGTACAATTGTTGTTGGGAGTACTTCTAAATTAATTGGTGTTATATTCAGAACTCTATCTAATTGGTTATCAATAAATTAAATGAGAGCAACAATGAAACTTACCATTATAAATACTCTATTTAAAAAAAAGAACAAAAAAAAAAAACATGCTTACCGTTGTAGGACACCAAAATAGTAATACGACAGGATGGATTAATGAAAAATATACCTGCTCTGTCAGCACTGCATAGGTCTCTCCATCTGATTCCAAGAGAATTAGCACTGCAACAGCTGGACCTCGTGCAAAAACAATGCCAGGAACCTGTCCGTGTTTGGCATAACATTGAAATACTGAATACAACGAGTGCAAAATAATACGAAATGCAGTAGCCGAGTATGAAATTGTTGATTAATCCATTTTTTTTCCAATATGATATTGACTATAGATTTGTAGGAGATGAATTCCAAGATTTATTTGTTTGAAAAATTGTGAGCTGACCCACGTGTAAGTACAACACAAACATCAGTAGAATGTACCACGGACAACAATTATCAAATTGATTGTTCTCCATCCTCCATTAGATCCATAAACCACTTTCATATGAGAAAAAATGCTTAACAAAAACAATATGGACCACAAGAAAAAGGTCCATCTCAATGAATCCACAACAGTCTTAACAACGGATTGCGAAATACCTTGTTCCCTGTTTGTTTATCAATTACATCAGCTTCGAACTTCAGAAATCCAACACGATTGCCAAACATATCAACATTCTGTTCCAGGAAGCGAAAAAACAGACAACTTCAGGAAAAATGTAGTCTTTAATAGCAAGGAAAATCAATAATTGATGATGACATTTCCTATCTAGTCATCCCAATAATAAGTTTGAAATATCAAATACGACATAAGATTTAGAGTGATACTTAGTTTTATCACATCAATACATAACAAAATTGTGTATACAATATAGCACTCTTCGGCTGCTTTTCGCAGTGAAGACGGGACAAGCAAAATTGCTAATCTGCTCATGTAACTTTCCACGGAAAAGGAAAGAACTTGTTGATTTCAACGCAAAACAACTTCACAATATAAATCTCATCTATAGCATCATCTATCATTTTAATATGCATGTTCTCAAACAATTCAAGAATTATTGACATTTTTACACAGAATAACATGGTGTAGTCAAAATGATACTATTGCAAGTTTGCAACTGCAGTCTTAGCAGAAGCAACGACTTTTCTAACATAGTAGTTTTTGTTGAAATTTCAACTAATACATAATAAAACAATTTGGATTTAACTTTTGTAGATTTGATTTTGATAAATGGGCTTGGGTCGAACTCGTACCCAAAAGCTAGCTCAAATGGAGAGGGTGACCAACCCACACTTATACACAATAACAGCTCAGTAACTAATCGATGTAGGACAGACATAACTTCAACACCAGCCCTCACCCGCAGCATGCCAAACCAGATGGGCCGAGTTCAAAACCCACCATCGCCTCCAAACAAATAAAACTTGGGCGCTCTGCAACCAAGATAAATGGGCTTGGGTAGAACTCAGTCATCCCCAGAAGCTAGCTCAAAGGGAGAGGGCGACCACCCACACTTATACTTAATAACAGCTCAGTAACTAAACGATGTGAGACAAGTAAAACTTCTAAAAGTGATGAGAGAACAGTCAAATGTGAGCATACAAACCTGAATGATAACTTTTGTAACAGACATATCCCCACTAGACAGCAACCCTGTTCTAGTTTGAATATTTTTCAGCCATTGTTTGAACAGTGTACTTTCTATAGCATTCCTGCATCAATAATAGACTCAGCTAAAATCTGACAAACAGTAAATAAAGAATTTTTTCATAAGGTGAACGCTATCCTATACAAATACATGCTCAAGTTCAAGTGGTACTAGTTACCAGCCATTATGAAGAATGCTATAATTACTACCGGGAAATGGTCAGTAACATGAAAGCACAGAAATCTACGCACTATACCATTCTCATATCTTATAAATTATAGAATTTCCCAGAGTATGATATACTTTCCATGCGGGATTAAATAAAGATGTAATAGAATTCAGTAATAACTAGCCATATCTCATAAGACATGACAAGTGCAGAATACTTCTATAATTGCAAAAGTATCAGCCAGAGAATTGTGGTTTGAACAATGTACGCTTTATAGCAAGAAAAGAAACAACCCACAATATTATATTAAGTCATCCAGATGGTAATTTGCAAAATTCACATTTACAGAAATTTTGAACGTAACAAAGCTGTAGTTGTAGTTTCTAATGTTTGCATTTTCAAACATACAAAGTTTGCAGAGCACAGTTATCTCGTCACATGACCAAAGAAGTGTGGATGCACGTAATCACAGTTACCAATTCAATTACACAAAAAAGAAAAGAAAAATCTACAACCCGTTTTCTAAAACTAACTCTAGTACTTTATCACACGAATCAAATGTTAGTCAATTTGAGTGTAGAATTAATTTCTAAACCAATTCCAATCTTCCAACCAAAATCAACTTTTCCAAACCTTCACACCAAATATCCAATTTTTCCAAACTATCAAACCAAATATTCAACCATCAAAATGTTGCCATTTGCTATAAATACCACTTTGGTGCAAATGGAAAAGACACCAAAGACGAGAAGGAAAAGAATAGAGGTGAAGGGAAAAGAAGAAAGAAAGGAAAGAGAAAAAGAAAAAAAAAATTGTGAGAAAAATTATAGAAAAATTATCATATAGATAATTTTATTTCTATTTTGTAAGTGCTCAATTCTCAACTTCGATCTAGTTCGCCGGAGCTCGTAAATCTGGTGTGCTACAGATTTAGAGACGTTTGTCCTTGTATCTTTGGGGAAGTTACGCTTGAACCGGGGCGTATTCTTCTTGCGGAAAGAGTTTTACTCGCCTCGGCTAAAATCTTTCTATTTTTCCAAGTTATAATTTATTTTCAGATCTATTGTAATTTTCTATTTTTAGATTATTTGTAAAAACTGAAAATTACATATATGTAGGATTCCGGTGTAATTTTTTATACCCGATTATAACATCAAAAATACTACTACCAACTCAAAAGGCCCAACTGCAAATCCAACATAATCAGAATGATATGAATTCCACGTATGCAAACTACACAATCGCAAGGGGCAAAATAAAAAATAAAAAGACAAGTGAAACCATAACAAATTCTGAGAGCTCCTTATGGAAGAACGAGATGGGTGCCGTACCTGAAATCAGAATCTGAGATGCCACAAGCGGCCACGACGGTGACGGGTTGGCCAAGTTGATCCGGGAGATCGTCGATGGTGTGAGTGAGTTGGGATGAGGCCGACCCGGAGGCCATTTTTACCAAGAAAGCTGGAATCGTTCTACGAAAATAAGTAGCGCGAGCGGAGGAGAAATGTGTTGGATTTTGCAGCGGGTTCGAGATTTTGCTGCTGAGAATGCGTCTCGAAAGGGGAAAAACCGGTGCCGATAGAAGAAAGAGTGCACTCATTTTTTTACCTTGTGCGACTCAACGTGGCCGATTTGAAATGAATTAAATATATCCAGATTCTGAATTTTATATATTTTTTTTTTTTTCAGAAAAATTCTTAGAAAAATTCTACAAATACATAATAAAATGTATATAGAAATGTACATAACACTCATATGAAGTGGGGTCCACTTGATTTTTTATTTCTTGTAAGACGCACTCCATGTGATTATTATGTACACCCTTATGTACACTATAATAGCATTGCTCTTTTTCTTAATTGATTTTTATGGAGTTGCACATTTTTTTTTGTCAATAATAACCCTCTTCAATGAGGATAGAGATGGATGTTTAGAGAAAAATATGAAGAGTGAATATGAAAAAAAATGTATTATATTTATTAGCTAAATGAGGGTAATAATGAAAAAATATGTAAAAAAGATCCAAATCGTCATTTATTTATTTAATTGTTGATAAAGTCAAAATGACATTTAAATAAAGAGGAGAGAATATTTTATGTGTTTTTTGCTTTTGGTACCTGAAATTCTTACTCAATCAATTTTGGTTCTCGATATTTCAGCCATTAATTGATTTTGGTCCATACACTCAACTTTTCCGTCAAGTGATGATGGCGTGGGAAAAAAATTCATTAAAGTCATTAGAAACATAAAAATGTGGTTAAAAAAAAAAATTGAAACTCAAATTAACCACAAAATTGAACTCAAAACTTAAATTGATAAAGGGTTTCTATAACCGAGGAAAAATCTATACTTATATAATAAGAATTAACATTTATCCAAAATAGTAGGTCAAATTATGGTCAATGTCGGATTTGCATTAAATATTTTTCAAAACCGGTAAGTTTTTGTCCTTTTCACACTTCTCATTAATTATGTCATTTTCACACTTCTCATTAATTATGTCATTTTCACACATCTAATTAATTCATTAATTACGACATAATTATCATAAATCATTCCATCTGAGCTTTTATCGTTAAAATGTATAGCGATCTGTTATGACCTTATCCCATTGATATTTCATAAATCATTCCATCTGAGCTTTTATCGTTAAAATGTATAGCGATCTGTTATGACCTTATCTCATTGATATTTCCATGAAGCGTCCTTATCGCGTTCTATTTTTTGGTAACCACTCTATATCAATAACCGGATATTTGGTTAATGATAGCACACGTCTTTATTTCAAGGAGCGGATATTCTTTGACCTTTAATTAATCTGAACTAATTGCCTTGACTTTTCAATTTTTAAAAACTCTTTTTTTAAATATTTCGGCTTAAGATTCGGATTTCATTATACAAGTCATCGGATTGTTTGAATGAAAATGAATGAAAAGAACACGAAAAACAGGTAGCCTTATTCATATAACCAATCATAAAATATTAGTTTGTTAACCAAAAAGAGACAAATCCCAGAAATTCTAAAATATTAATTTGTTCACTAATCCTAAAATATTAGTTTGTTCACCAAAAATATTAGTTTGATTTTTAGGATTTATCTCTTTTGAAAATATTAGTTTGTGATAATGAGGAGTTACCAAATAATCGAACTCATAATGTTGTGTACAAGGAGGTTTTTAATAATATATGATTGTTACCGAACTTTTTATGATTCAACAATGTTCCTATGTATTTTAATGATTTCAATTTCGATCCTAATGCACGTGAGGTTATATTATTCTTCCAAATTTTACATCTCGTGCATCGCACGGGTTATGTACTAGTTAATGATAATAAGATCTCATCCCTCAAATTTAGACAATCGCGGCTTGAAGTTTTTAAATCATGTCGCTGCCACCCAAAAAGCTGGTAACTTTCTCAAAAATAACGAATGGAATATCCGATTGACGATCGGAAGATACCGTAGGCAGGGCCGTCTTCAGAAATTTGGAGGCCCCAGACAATTTTTTTTTTTTCGAAGTTCCCAATTTGAATTTATGTGGTAAGCAGGGAAGAAAAAAACAGCTACTTCAACAAGTCAAGCTAAATAAATAAATAATTGAAAAAGAAATAATTTTTTTTGTTTTTCATCAATCTTGAAATATATCTTGAAAATGATAAATTATCTCTGGAGTTTACAGAGATATTTAATAAATTACATTGAAGCACTCACGAGGACATTAAGATAAAAAATAAAAAATAATATCACTGAAACTAATTATTCTAATAAAAATTGTTCATACCAAACATCATAAGAAAACAAATGAAGGTTTTCAAATTCACAAACGAATTACATATTTAACCATTAGCCTTTTTATTAATTAGCTTCTTCATTTGTGTAGTGGATCAAGTCCATATTTAGTCATTAGCCCTTAATTCTTTATTAATTAACATTTTTGTTTGTGTAATGGGCTAAGTCAATATTTAGTCATTACTCATTCATTAATTAGGCCACTTCATTTATACAAATGGATCAAACCCAACACAAATGCATAGTATTAACCAAAAAAAAAAAAAATGTGGCCCCAAATAAATTGAGGCCCTAGGCAAGAGCCTCTCTGCCTCCCCATTGGAGCCGACACTGACCGTAGGCATCTTTAAGAAAAATAAAACTTTTAAAATATATTTTCTAAAAACACCCGACGATCAGATCTCTAATACATTTGACCAAAGTTCAATGCCCAATATTTAGAAATTTGGCAGGTGGTGGGGCAACAACGAATGGCAGTAGGGGGCGGCACCCAGTGGTTGGGTACGGTGACTGGCAACATCGGCTGGGGCGGTGGCTGGCATCCTCGGTGACAGTAGGGCTGAGTATGGGACTCGAAGAATTCCGAATTATTTCGAAAACCGAATCGAAATCACTCCGAACCGAAAAATAACCGTTAATCGTTTCACTTTCTTCGAACCGAATCGAACCGAAAAAATAATTGGTACGGTTCTGGAGATTTCACAAATATCCATATCAAGAACCGAACCGAATTGTTCCATACCGTACCGAATCGAAGAACCAAAAAATAATGAGGCTTTACTGGTTAAGCAGCTTTGGAGGGTGACATTCGTCATATTTACATGCATTATGAGTGATATATTATGATATTTAACCATGTTTATTGTTGGATTGTGCACCATTTTCTTAAATTTGTTAATCTATGATAGAGGTAGTTTTGTCGTTAGTTTTGAAAGAAATATGCCCGAAAAAGCGTTAAAAATGGAGCCGAGATGAAAAACGATGGAAATGAGGTACAGTCGAGGACGCACGACTCGTGTGGGTAAGTGACACGAGTCGTGTGGATGAGAAAAAAAAAAGAGTTTTGTTACAGTTTTTTCACACGGGTCGTGTGGCATGGTGACACGGGTCGTGTGGTCCCACGCAGGTCATGTGACCACTCGTGTGAGTCTGGAGTCCAGATCTTTTGGAGAAAAAGTCACACGACTTGTGTGGCTATATGACACGAGTCGTGTGACGCGGAGACCAACTCAGCGGGGACTAGGATTCTGATGCGATTTCTTTCCTATTTCAACCAATATTCGGCCTACACTATAAAAGGGACTTGGAGAATTCGGTTTGGGGACTTTTGACACCTTTGGAGGCTGAGAGAAAGCACGAGATGCACAAGGAATTCGAAGAAGTCATGATTGAAGATTCAGGAACTAACAATGACAATAGTTCTTCTTTCTTTTCTCTTTTTCTTCTTCATTGAACTCATGTATTTATTTATTTTGAGATTTGAGAACAAGTCTAGTAGCTAAATCTTTTTGCGATTCTAGGATTTGTGAGTATTCGGATTATTTTATGAAGTAATTTTATTTATTCATTCTGGTCTATCATTCGTTTATCAATTTCTTGTGCTTATATTAATTGTGTGAAAATAGGGGTCGTATTTATGCATGTTTGTGATTGACTTGAGACCGAGAAGAGATAGTTGATTGCTAGAATTGGAAAATTCATAGTAGGAGACTAAACAGACTGAGAGGTTGATAGAATCTTGCGAGGGAACTAAAATCTTAGAGGATGCTTGGATATAAATTATTTTGGTTTTGTTTGAATTTTTTGGTTTGATATGATTAATTTTAAAAAAAGTAGTATGGTAAGTTGTTAGTGGTATTTTGAATTTATATTAAAATAATATTTAAAATGAAATAGTTAAAGTTGATTTGATGTAAAAGTATGAGAGAGATGATGTGAAGTGATTGTTAGTTAAATTATGTGAGTAGGTGAATAATAATGAACTAAAGTTGATGCAATGTGTAATAATAATTGATTTATATTATTTAATTATAGTGATAATATTAATGATGGTGGGGTTGAGTTAAAGTTGAAGTAGATTTGATTTAAAAAAAAGTGATTGGTTAAAAATGATTGAATTTTTTTTTTTTTTAAAAAAAAATTGTATCCAAGCATCCCCTTAGGAATTAGGGGAGTTAATTGTTCATCTTGAGACCAAGAGGTGATAAATAGCAATTAATCAACGATTTAGCTTGCTCGAGAAAGATGTTAAATTACTTTACTGATTATCCCTATGATTGGTGGAATTAAATAAGATTTAAATGAAAAAGAAATCTTTACTAGAATAATCTCGAGGAAAACTTAGCCTAGAATCTATGTCCTTGATTTATTAGAGTAAGCCTTCACTAGCGTTAGAAGTTATTTTTTGCAATCATTCATTAGTTTAGAGTTAAATCTCCATTCAAATTTACACTAGTCTAAATAATATTTAATCGTCTCCATTTTGGTACTTAATTATTTTAACAACAATCTCTGTAGAATATGATCTTGCTTACTGCTTATTATAGCTACACCGTACACTTGATGTTAGTGAAAATATTGTGCAAACAGAGGGTAGTCACAAAGCCTAGCTTATTCATGAGCAGAATTGTCAAGAGCATGTATTTTTCTACCACTTCTTTATTTGATGCTCAACTTAAACAAAACTCATCTTGTCTGTGGAGATCCTGGTGGAAAGTTAGATGGTTGCTGCAAAAAGGCTTACTGGTGGAAGTCAGGAATGGTGCTTCAGTGAGAGTACAGTATCATAATTGGGTACTAAGAATTATAAAAAGGAACCTTCAGCTGAAAAGTCTGGACAATAGTCCTACCATTTGGGTGAAAGACTTGTTAGATGAGAGCAGGGGTCAGTGGGATGAACAAAAAGTCGAAGAATTGTTTGAGGAGGAAGATTGTGTTTCTATCCTTCAAATTCGATCTCTAAATCCTCTTGTGGAAGACAAATGGAGCTGGAGCATGGACAAAACAAAGATGTTTACAATAGCTTCTTCTTATGCCTTTCTAAGCCAGAGAAAGTTTCATGACCTAGATATTGCTAACGGGAGCGCTTCTGCTGAGAGTACTAGGATGGTAAGATTGAGAAGTTGGAGGCTCAAAGTCAAAGTAAGATCAAACATTTTATTTTAAAATGCTTTTCTAGCTCTTTACCTGTCAATGTGAATGTGAGAAGTAATGGAATTGCAATAGATGTTATCTGCAAATGTTGTGGTGAAGAGGAGGAAACTATTGAACATGTTTTTGTTTTTTTTTTTTCAAATGTGTGAGAGCCAAAAGGGTATGGAAGCATGCACCTGTTTATTGGGATGAAATCAAATCAAATTCTTGCAGGTTTGAAGAGTGGTGGGGTATGATTTTCTCTATCGACCATTTTGATGTTTCTGAGGCCAGAATTGAACTAACAAGCTATTTACTACGGTACCTTTGGAAATCTCAAAGCTTGTGGTTGTTTGAAGAAGTTTGGAGACTGGAGTAGTGTATTGTGAAGTGTGAACGCTGCTGTTGGTGAGTGGCTTGAAGCTCCCGGTGTTGGATCTAAGTCCAGAAGATCAAGATAGAAAGGCCTAGTTATGTTTGTTTTTTACAGTTCAGTGACTTGGTTTTTCTGTTTTTGGTTTGGTGAACCTTTGTTTTAGTTGTTTTGTGTTATCTAGCCGGAGGTCTCAGTGTGTTTTTCTACCTCCGGTTAGGTTTGGTTTGGTTTGTCCTTTAGGCTACAATAGTGTGTTGTAGTGCTCTCTGGTTTGTGCCTTCGGCTTCGAGTTTTGACCCGAGTGTACTCGGACTTTGTTCTCATTGTTCTTATTGGAGTATTCTATCATTCCGTTAAAAAAAATGTATTTGAGTATGTAAAATTTAATACTAAGTCTCATTTATTTGTGTGGCATATTCAATAAAATGATATATGAACCTTAAATATCATGTTATATAACAAGAATAAAATGATTAGTATACCGTTTCATGGCAGCCTTTTTAATAAATATGTTGTTTTTTCTAATTAAAATTATCTTGTAATTTAAAAAAACCTAATTAATAATTAAAAGTTTTCATCTTTCATATATATAAAAGAGTAGTTAATAATTTACAAAGGAGGTCCATCTCCATATAAAACAAGATTACAAAGTATAATAATTGATTTTTATTCTACAAATACAATATTCATATTTTAAGATTATTTAATGCGTGATTCATGTAATTTATATTAATACTTCAAAATGGTTTTCATTCTTTTATTCTTTTATACATGCATCTAGCTAGAATATTCAAGTCAAGTACTTCGTTGTTAAAAATAAACGAGTTGTCATGAGTCATGGCTCAAAGTCTCAACTTGTTTAATAAACAAATAAAATATAGACTCGAGTTTGGATCATTTAAACTCGGTTCGACTCATTTAATAAACTTTTAAACCTAGACCAAAATCTAAAATTCTAACTGAGTCTAGAATTTGTGAGTATTCAGATTATTTTATGAAGTAATTTTATTTATTCATACTGGTCTATCATTCATTTATCAATTTCTTGTGCTTATATTAGTTGTGTGAATGTAGGACCCGTATTTATACATGTTTGTGATTGACTTGAGACCGAGGGGAGATAATTGATTGCTAGAATTGAAAAATTCATAAAGTAGGAGACTAAACAGAACGAGAGGTTGATAGAATCTTGCGAGGGAATTAAAATCTTAGAGGATGCTTGGATATAAATTATTTTGGTTTTGTTTGAATTTTTTGGTTTGGTATGATTAATTGTGAAAAAAGTGGTATGGTAAGTTGTTAGTGGTATTTTGAATCTATATTAAAATAATATTTAAAATAAAATAGTTAAAGTTGATTTGAGTTAGATTTGAATTAAAAAAGGTGATTGATTAAAAATGATTGGATTTTTTTTTTTGAAAAACATTGTATCCAAGCATCCCCAACTAGGGGAGTTAATTGTTCATCTTGAGGCCAAGAGGAGATAGATAGCAATTAATCAACGATTTAGCTTGCTCGAGAAAGAGGTTAAATTACTTTAGTGATTATCCCTACGATTAGTGGAATTAAATAAGATTTGAATGAATAAGAAATCATTGCTAGAATAATCACGAGGAAAACTTAACCTAGAATCTATTTTCTCAACCTTGATTTATTTAGAACAATCCTTCATTAGTGTTATAAGTTATTTTGCAATCATTCATTAGTTTAAAATTAAATCTCCATTCAAATTTGCACTAGTCTCAATAATATTTAATCATCTACATTTTGGTACTTAATTATTTTAACCACAATCGCTGTAGAATACGATCTTGCTCGCCGCTTACTATAGCTACATCCTACACTTGCTGTTAGTGAAAATATTTTGCAAACAACAAAGCCTAGCTTATTCATGAGCAGGATTGTCAAGAGCAAGTATTTTTCTACCACTTCTTTATTTGATGCTCAACTGAAACAAAACTCATCTTGTCTGTGGAGGTCCTGGTGGAAAGTTCGATGGTTGCTGCAGAAAGGCTTACTGGTGGAAGTCAGGAATGGTGCTTCAGTGAGAGTGCAGTATCATAATTGGGTACCAGGAATTATAAAAAGGAACCTTCAGCTGAAAAGTCTGGACAATAGTCCAACCATTTGGGTGAAAGACTTGTTAGATGAGAGCAGGAGTCAGTGGGATGAACAAAAAGTCAAAGAATTGTTTGAGGAGGAAGATTGTGTTTCTATCCTTCAAATTCAATCTCTAAATCATCTTGTGGAAGATAAATGGAGTTGGAGCATGAACAAAACAAAAAAGTTTACAATAACTTCGTCGTATGCCTTTCTAAGCCAGTGAAAGTTTCATGACCTAGATATTGCTAACGGGAGAACTTCTGTTGAGAGTACTAGGTTGATAAGATTGAGAAGTTGGAGGCTCAAAGTCAAAGTAAGATCAAACATTTTATTTTAAAATGCTTTTCTAGCTCTTTACCTGTCAATGTGAATGTGAGAAGTAATGGAATTGTAATAGATGTTATCTGCAAATGTTGTGGTGAAGAGGAGGAAACAATTGAACGTGTTATTTTTTTTTATTTTTTTTTTTTATTTTTTTATCAAATGTGTGAGAGCCAAAAGGGTATGGAAGCATGCACCTATTTGTTGGGATGACATCAAATCAAATTCTTGCAGGTTTGAAGAGTCTCAATAATCTGAATACGGGGTATGATTTTCTCTATTGACCATTCTGATGTTTCTGAAGCCAGAATTGAACTAACAAGCTATTTACTTTGGTAGCTTTAGAAATCTCGAAACTTGTGGTTGTTTGAAGAAGTTTGGAGACCGGAGTAGTGTATTGTGAAGTGTGAACGCTGTTGTTGGTGAGTGGCTTGAAGCTGCTGGTATTGGAGCCAAGTCCAGAAGATCAAGATAGAAAGGCTTAATTAGGTCTGGTTTTTACAGTTCAGTGACTAGGTTTTTCTGTTTTTGGTTTGGTGAACCTTTGTGTTAGTTGTTCTGCGTTATCTAGCCGGAGGTCTCAGTGTGTTTTTCAACCTCCGATTAGGTTTGGGTTGGTTTGTCCTTTAGGCTACAATAGTGTGTTGTAGTGCTCTCTGGTTTGTGCCTTCAGCTTTCGGGTTTTGTCCTGGGTGTATTCAGACTTTGTACTCGTTGTTCTTATTCGAGTATTCTATCGTTCCGTTAAAAAAAATGTATTTGAGTATATAAAATTTAATACTAATCTCGTTTATTTGTGTGACATATTCAATGAAATGATATATGAACCTTAAATGACATGTTATATAACAAGAATGAAAAGATTAGTATACCGTCTCATGGCAGCCTTTTTAATAAATATGTTGTTTTTTCTAATTAAAGTTCATGTATATGAGAAAATATCTTGCCATTTAAAAAAAATTAATAATTAAAAGTTTTCATTTTTCATATGTATAAAAGAGTAGTTAATAATTCACAAAGGAGGTCCATCTCTATATAAAACAAGATTACAAAGTATAATAATTTATTTTTATTCTACAAATACAATATTCATATCTTAAGATTATGTAATGCGTGATCCATGTAATTTATATTAATACTTCAAAATTGTTTTCATTCGTTTATTTTTTTTATACATGCGTCTAGCTAGAATATTCAAGTCAAGTACTTCGTTGTTAAAAATAAACGATTTGTCATGAGTCATGACTCAACTTGTTTAATAAAAAAATAAAATATAGACTCGAGTTAAGATCATTTAAACTCGGTCCGGCTCATTTAATAAACTCTTAAATCTAGACCAAAATCCAAAATTCTAACTTAGTCAATTGAGTGATCATATAATTTTTGGAATGTATTGAAGGGCATTTACCAATACCAATGTTGATATGAAAAAATCAAAAAAGTTATCATAATGTTGAAAGCATGAACAGGTTCGAGATTTTCTAAATTTCTTAACACTCAAGTTCTTAACCTACATTGATTTGTAGTTTGAATTTCGCAAATCTATGAAAAAATCAAAAGAGTTATCATAATGTTGAAAGCATGACAGGTCGGGGATTTTCTAAATTTCCCGACACTCAAGTTCTTCTTCACCTACATTGCTTTGTAGTTTGAATTTTACAAATCTATTACAAGCTTTAGCTATTAGGTGCTCTAATAAATTGAATTTTGGGATTAATATTTTTTTAAAAAGACGTTCGCTTTTACTGGTGCATCTGTCTTATGTGTGCGCCTAATTGCTTTGCAGCAATAATAGCGATCATCATTGTACATTTGTACCCTTCTAGGTAATGGATGTCAAACAAAAATCATCCGCGTGATAATTTTATATCTTAAAGAAAAATTGATAAGAAAATAGTTCAAAACTTATTAAATTAAATATACGTTTATTATTTAAAGTAGCTAGATATTTTTTTTTAACTTTCTAAAGTAATGATATAAATCAAAATCTAAATAACTACTTGGAAATATAAAAAAGTGTCACATTGAATTATGAGGCACCAAAAATCGGCAAATAAAAGTATGAAGCACCATAAGTTCTATGATTCGTACATTTTTCACATTTTTACTTAAATATTTATACTATAATTATTATTATTTTTTTTAGTTTTAAACTCAAAATCATAAATCTCTATTTCTTTGAACAAACATTTAATATATTATATTAATATTCTTTCAAGTAAATTATTTGACACCAATTATTTATATGAAAATATTTTGTCAATGTAAATAAATTAATGTTTATCTATTAATATCAGATTTAAAATAATAACTTTTTAAATGATTTTCATAATACAAATTACCAATATATATTAAGAAAATATAAATTGAACTATTTTAATTGAGAATACAGAATTTGACATTGAATGGATGATCTTGCGGTACCGTTCATCGATCAATAAGTCACTACGTTAATTATTGATTTGAGAAGAAATATCATAATTCTAATCATATGCATGTTTATGAATTGAAATATTAAAACAATTATTTTTTTCAAATAAAACATTTGAAAATTATTATTTTTTATAATTATTATTCTTAGATAGGATGTTCATTATTATATTAAAATGATTAAGTAAATCGATATTGATATAGCCATTTATGATATATTGGCCCAAGTACTCTACGCTCGACTGGGCAAACACTCAAACCGCCCGCACGTCGACATATCCCAGTCGACATGCCAAGGGTCGGTTCTACACACAATAACTAGGAAAAAGGGCGAAATCTACGCAAGTCGACTCCTCGAAGTCGACTTCCTGCAATCGACTTCCACTTAAGAACAACAAAGTGTAGCCTCCGAAAACCCATACGATTAGGTGTCGACCTCTCAGTGCTCGAGGTCGACTTCTTACGCCTCGAGGCCGAGAACGTGATGATGATTCATCACACTTGCAGAATACTTGAGGCTCTGCACTCTTCAATGGATAAGAAGGAATCTTATGATGACTCAGTAATAATACGAACCGACCGGGGTACTCCGGACATTTCACGTAATTAGAACAGGGTATTTTGGGTACTTCAAATAAGTGTTTTCTCCTATATAAAGGAGGTGAGGTAACCCTAAACCCTAACTTCCATTCATTCACACTCTCCTCTATAGCGGTTGCTGCTCTCTGAGAACAACCTCTCTTCATCCCTTTCATATATACTGACTTGAGCGTCGGAGGCTCTACGCCGGAAACACTTTTCGGCGGTCTAGCAACGGTTCGAAGGCGATTCAAGCAGATCCGAGCTTAAAACCATCGGTTCTCTTCAGATCCAGAAGTAGACCCATCAGATATATATATAGAGAGAGATGTTATAAGTACATAATGATGTACACCTCTATGTACATTTATTATATACTTGTAGCATTTTTCAATTAATAATCACTATCATCTATTGAAAATAAATAACGATCATGTTTATACGGTTCGGATTCACTTAATATTAATTGTTTAATTTTCAAACATGTAATTGATTATTTTTATATATTTTTTTGTATTACAGATATTTTAATTAGGTATTTGACATATAGTTTTGAAATAATAAATATATTTAGCACTTTTCAATAATATATCTACGTATTTTAATTACATAAGTTTCTTTTTTATTTTTTTTAGTGGCCCCGCCCCACCCGGTGCGGCCCGCGGCCCCTCGGACCAACTTATTTAGGCCCCCTCCCTAGTTGTGCCTGAGAAAAAGGTGCCTCGCCCCGCCAAAAGATCTACTTCGACAACTCTTAGTTCAAATATGCATCAACACGCATTCTAAAATACGGCAATTCTGTACACATAAATGGCTGTCTTGACTCTTGTGGTAGAATATAAAACAAAAATATCATCATTTAAAAGGAGAAAAAGGAAAAGACAGATGATCGAATTGATTTGGGCCAGCTTCTTCATCACTCTTCACCTAAACTTCTTATAAATATCCACTTGATCATCACTTGAGAAGCCCGCACACACAACCAGCACAAAACTATTTACTACACACATTCAATCCACATATCACATGGCTCTTCAAACATTACTCCACCACACAGTACTCATACTATCCCTCTTTCTCCTCTCTTTTTTAGCCCTTGCCCGTGTCAATTCCCAACGAAAAACATACATTGTCCACGTCAAGAGGCCTAAAGATGATATTCCCTTGACAACCTACCACAAGTCCTTTCTCCCTCTTACAGTACCCAACCATTCATTGATTTCCTCGTACAAACATGTCATCAGTGGCTTCTCGGCAAGACTAACCTCTCAAGAAGTCAAAGCCATGAAAGCCAACAAGGCTTTCCTTTCTGCCCATGTCCAAACTACATACCATCCCTTAACCACCCGATCCCCTGAATTCCTCGGGCTGAACCCACGGGCCGGAATCTGGAATCAAACACAATTCGGCCGAGGAATCATCATCGGTGTTGTGGACACCGGGATTTTCCCGACCCACCCTTCGTTCAGCGACTGCGACATGCCCTGTCCACCCGCCACGTGGCAAGGGACGTGTGAACCACCCGTGACGTGCAACGGCAAAATCATAGGCGCACGCTCGTTCAGCAAGGGCAGCGACGTCTCCAAATACAACGACTCGAACCCGACAGACTACACCGGCCACGGGACTCACGTCGCCAGCATCGCCGCCGGCGTGTTCGTACTGAACGCGAATGTTTTCGGGCAAGCGTACGGGACGGCGGCCGGGATGGCCCCCGGCGCACACCTGGCGATGTACAAAGCGTGCTTCGAGGACGACTGTATCGAGAGCAACCTGCTAGACGCCATGGAAGCTGCCATCGACGATGGAGTCGACATCCTGTCGTTATCCTTCGGATCATCCAAGCCGTTGTACAAAAACATTTTCGCGTTGGGCGCTTACGACGCGGCTAAAAAGGGGATACTCGTGAGCTCCTCGGCTGGGAACGGCGGTCCTTCCGAGGGTACGGTGGTCAACGAAGCGCCGTGGATGCTCACCGTCGGGTCGAGCACGATCGACAGAAGGATCCAGGCCTCAGCGATATTGGGAAACGGGCGGAAGTTCGACGGCGAATCCGTATTTCAGCCCAAGAATTTCTCCAGAGATCTCCTACGCCTCGTCTACCGCGCGGGCCCCGACGGGAGACAATACTGTTACGACGGGTCGTTGGCCGGAATCGACGTTCGGGGGAAGGTGGTGTTGTGCGACGGGTCTCTTCGAATCTTTCCGGTGGATCAAAGCAAAGAAGTGAAAAAGGCGGGCGGTGCAGCCATGATACTTGCAAACCAGGAAGCTGCCGGGTTTAGCCATCAGTCGTTTGCTCTTGTTCTTCCGGCCACAACAGTGTCGTATGCCGCGGGGCTAAAAATAAAGGACTACGTGAAGTCGGAATCATATCCGACGGCAACCATCTTATTCAAGGGGACGGTAGTCGGGGACCCGTTTGCTCCGGCCGTTTCTTACTTTTCGTCGAGAGGGCCCAGCAAACAAACCCCCGGGATCTTGAAACCGGACATCATTGGACCAGGCGAAAACATTCTGGCAGCGTGGACGCCTTTGGGCCCCCCGGATAATTCGGGGCTCTTTTACAAAATCTTCTCGGGCACATCAATGTCGTGCCCACACCTCAGCGGCGTAGCGGCTCTGATCAAAAGTGCCCACTCCGATTGGTCGCCGGCAGCCATAAAATCAGCAATTATGACGACTGCTGATCTTGTGAATGCCCAAGGCCAGCCGATTCTCGACGAGAAGCTTACTTCAGCCAACATTTTAGCTCTCGGCGCAGGCCATGTCAACCCGTCTAGGGCGATGGATCCTGGTCTAGTCTACGACATTGAAATGGATGACTACAACGCGTACATATGTGGCTTGGGCTACACGAAAGAACAAGTTGAAATAATCACACAAGACCCGGCGGTCGACTGCACGACGAAAATTGAACAACGGCAACTCAACTACCCCACATTCTCGGTTTTGCTCGGTCCGTCGACAACACATTCGAGGATGGTCACTAACGTTGGTGAGGCAGTCGCAACTTATTCTGTGCAGATTTTCGCGCCACAGGGTGTGAACGTTGTCGTGAAGCCACGTAAGCTGTATTTTACGAAGTTGAACCAAAAAGCGGCGTATCATGTGACGTTCAACCGCTCTAACAGCTTTATTATATGGAGCAACAGTTCAGTTTTCACCCAAGGTTTCTTGCTCTGGAAATCAAAGAAGCATACGGTCAGGAGTGTTATAGCAGTGAACTTGACTAGACCAGTGTATTAATCTTACACTACGTACGTACCCATTGCCCCATTTGTATGTTGCCTCTTGTAAGAATATGTGGCCCGAAAGCATTGGGCTCACATTTAATTATCCTATTGGGCTAGGCCTTTAATTAATAGTCAAACAAATCTAAGCCATTAATCTGGATATTTGATGGACGTACCAGATCTAAAGCACCCCTATATAAATTAGTCCTCTCTCCTCCTATTAGGGTACGCAGTTATTATCCCATCACTTTTCTGCTACGTTAAGGAGTTATTATCCCATCACTTTTCTGCTACGTTAAGGAATCGGTCAGGAGGGAGAAACTAGTTTAGATCTAACGATCAATTCAACCTTGTGTGATCATCAAGATTAAGATCACAAATCATGTCGTCTTCCGCATCAAGTAAGTAATTCGTATACACCAAATTATTTATTCAAGATCCTATGATGAAGTTTACATGTGGTATCAGAGCATGTGTTATGAATAAATAATTTGTTGTAAATTATGATTCATTGATCAAGTGGCCGAAAAGTTGTTTTGTTGTGAAAATTATTTCGGAGAATGGTTTTCTCTTTTCGTCGAATCAATTGTTCTATGATGATCGCTTTGCTGTTTATATTGATGGCTTATTATGTTTATCATATAATTTCATGGCCACAGTATTCTATGATGATTCGGTGAATGTCCATTTGATCGGTCACTAAACTAATGGTTAATAATAAATTAAATGGTAGTCTTTTCCGCATCAATGGCAGAATTAGTAAGGATTTATTTTCCTTTTGTTGATTTTGAAATCCATTTATGATTGAATTGTATTCTGAATACTGAATTCACATATGGGCCATGAAATAAACAATTGTTAATTTTGTGGCAAGAAAGAATATGAAGGATTTATTTCCTTTCATGATGTTGTGAATAATTGAAACTTATGTATTTTGTATGATGATGATTGAGTTAACAAATTCCCATTATGTTTATGAGTCATAAGGGTTAGTTTGTTAACATTATGATTATTTGTAATTGTATGACATTAAGATAGAATTAATTTGTTAGTCACCAAAGTGGCCTTATTAATTTTTAATGTTCGGTCATATAATTTTATCGTTATAACTGCTTGTTATATGACATTAAGCTCAAATTAATTTGTTAGTCACCAAAGTGGCCTAATTAATTTTAATGTCCGGTCATATAACATTATTGTTACAATTGATTGTTATATGACATTAAGATAAAATTAATTTGTTAGTCACCAAAGTGGCCGGATTAATTTTTTAATGTTTGGTCATATAACTTATGTTCTCTTGAGAATGTCATTATTTAAGATAATGAGTTTATTGGTTGTTAGAAATTATGGATTTACCCAAAGGTGAATCAATGTTCTATAACTAATAAACATTTAAGGAGAAATATAATATCCTTTTGTCGAGCGTATGTAGATATCCAAAGATACTATGTATGTTAGACGAAGTTTATTTAATTTCTCATTAAGTGCTAAATGACATTCGACTTATGATAATGATATATATTGTGTGTTTACCCAAAGGAGACCTGCAATATATGTGATGAATGTATTTTCTGAATCTATTAATTAAGTGAGCGTTTATGATTGTGCAGCTATCTCTCTTCATTCGCAAGCTTCTTCTGTTACTGTCTTCAATGGTTTGAATTTCTCTGAATGGCGTGAGCAAGTCAATTTCCATTTAGGTGTTTTGGATATTGACTTGGCTCTGCTTGAAGAAAAGCCCGCTGACATTACTGATCAAAGCAGTGAGGCTGAGAAATCAAACCGTAAGGCTTGGGACAGGTCTAACAGATTATGTTTGAGCTTTATGCGAATGACGATTGCCAACAACATTAAGTCAACTCTTCCCGATAATGTGGATGCGAAAGCATACCTTTTGCTTGTGGAAGAGCGTTTTCGTTCCGCGGATAAGTCATTGGCAGGAACACTTATGGCTGAACTCACGACCAAAAAGTATGATGGGTCGCGAAGTATGCAGCAACATGTTCTTGACATGACTAATCTTGCAGCAAGGCTTAAGTCCCTGGGCATGACTGTTGATGACTCATTTCTGGTGCAATTTATGCTTAACTCGTTGCCTCCTGAATATGGGCCATTTCAAATTAACTATAACACTATTAAGGATAAGTGGGATGTTAATGAATTGGCCAGTAAGTTGGTTCAGGAGGAGACGAGGCTTAAGGCACAAGGAGTTCATACGGTCAACCTTGTGGGTCATGGAGCTACTAATGTTCTCAAACCGAAATCCAACAAGTTTAAGAAGAAAGGACCTGCTAAAGTTTCACAGGTCACTAATGATGAAAAGAAGGAAAATCAGGCAAATAAATGTTATTTCTGTAAGAAAGAAGGACACATACAGAAAGATTGCCTGAAACGCAAGTCTTGGTTTGAAAAGAAAGGTATTTCTAATATCTTTGTATGTTTCGAATCAAACTTGTCTGAAGTTCCTTCAAATACATGGTGGTTGGATTCTGGTGCTACAACTCATGTTTCTAATGTGATGCAGGGATTTCTTACAATCCAGAGCATAAACCCAAATGAGAACTTCTTGTTCATGGGGAACCGTATGAAGGCCCCAATTGAAGGCATAGGGACTTATCGTATTGTTTTAGATTCCGGGCACCACCTGGATCTTTTGCAAACTCTCTATGTACCTTCATCTTCTAGAAACTTAATGTCTCTTTCTAGACTTGATGTTCTTGGGTTTTCCTTTAAGTTTGGACATGGATGTTTCAGTTTGTTTGATAAACATGATTCCATTATTGGTTCTGGAATTCTTATGGATGGTTTATATAAACTGAAACTTGATGTTGATTTTTCTGCATCTTTAATGTGTGTTCATCAAAACATTGGAATTAAACGTGGTGTAGCAAATGAGAACTCTGCTTTCTTGTGGCATAAACGTTTGGGTCATGTATCCAAAGAAAGAATACAAAGGTTGGTGAAAGATGAGATTCTTTTGGATCTAGATTTTACCGATCTTGGGTTGTGTGTGGATTGCATTAAGGGAAAGCAAACCAAACATAACAAGAAAGGAGCCACAAGAAGCAGTCAGCTTCTTGAAATTATACACACTGATATATGTGGACCTTTTGATGCTCCATCCTTCAATGGAGAAAAGTACTTCATTACCTTTATAGACGATTTTTCACGTTATGGTTATGTCTATCTGCTCAAGGAAAAATCTCAAGCTGCAAATGCACTTGAGGTTTTCATTAATGAAGTTGAAAGGCAGTTAGACAGAAAGGTGAAAATAGTAAGGTCTGATAGAGGTGGTGAATACTATGGAAGGTATGATGAATCGGGACAAAATCCCGGTCCATTTGCTAAGTTCCTCGAAAGACATGGCATATGTGCACAGTATACTATGCCAGGCACACCTCAACAAAACGGTGTAGCAGAAAGGCGAAATAGAACATTAATTGATATGGTTAGGAGTATGATAAGTAATACATTATTACCCAAATCTTTGTGGATGTATGCACTTAAGACTGCTGTGTATCTGCTAAATAGGGTTCCTAGTAAGTCAGTTCCTAAAACTCCTTTTGAGTTATGGACTGGAAGGAAACCTAGTTTGAGACACCTGCATGTTTGGGGTTGTCCAGCAGAAGCACGAGTATACAACCCACATGAAAAGAAATTGGATTCTCGAACTGTGAGTGGTTACTTTATTGGTTACCCAGAGAAGTCCAAAGGGTATATGTTTTACTGTCCTAATCATAGTTCTAGAATCGTTGAAACGGGCAATGCTAGGTTTATTGAAAATGGTGAAGTTAGTGGGAGTGCTAAAGCGACTGTGGAAATTAATGAAATAAGGGTTGATGTTCCATTACCCATTAATGTTCCAATATCCACAGTTGTTCCAAATATTGTTCCACTACCTCAAGAACAAAATAATGGTGGACAAAATTTGGATGAAGTAGTACCCCATGAAGAGACTAACTTCCCACCAACTAACACAAATGAACCACGTGGAATAGCATTAAGCAAACCTACAAGGGTGAGAAGATCTGCTATTTCGGATGATTATGTGGTTTATTTGCAAGAGTTGGATTATGATACTAGCATTGATGAAGATCCTGTTTCGTTTTCACAAGCCATTAACAGTGACGAGTCTCATAAATGGATTGATGCTATGAAAGAAGAGTTAAACTCTATGGCTAAAAACAATGTTTGGGATCTAGTAGAATTGCCAGAAAGTTCAAAACGAGTTGGGTGTAAATGGGTCTTTAAGACCAAACGCGACTCGAGTGGCAATATCGAACGACATAAAGCTAGACTTGTTGCCAAGGGTTATACTCAGAAAGATGGCATTGATTATAAGGAGACTTTTTCACCTGTTTCTAAGAAGGATTCTTTAAGGATCATTATGGCTTTAGTAGCTCAGTATGATTTAGAGTTACATCAAATGGATGTGAAAACAGCCTTTCTTAATGGGGACTTAGATGAGGAAGTTTATATGGATCAACCCGAAGGGTTTTCCATAGAAGGAAAGGGTCACATGGTGTGTAAACTTAAGAAGTCAATATATGGACTTAAACAAGCTTCCAGACAATGGTATATTAAGTTTAATGATACCATCACGTCTTTTGGTTTTCAAGAAAACACTGTTGATCGGTGTATTTACCAGAAGATCAGTGGGAGTAAGTTTATATTTTTGGTTCTATATGTTGACGATATCCTACTTGCTGCTAATGATTTGGGAATTTTGCATGAGACTAAAGATTTTCTCTCAAAGAATTTTGAAATGAAAGATATGGGAGAGGCATCCTATGTGATTGGAATTTCTATATTCCGGGATAGATCACAAGGAATGTTGGGATTGTCTCAGAAAGCTTATATCGAGAAAATTCTTGAGAGATTTGGTATGAACAATTGTTCACCAAGTGTTGTCCCATTACAGAAAGGGGATAAGTTTAGTCTTATGCAATGCCCTAAGAATGATGTGGAACGAAAGAGTATGGAATCTATTCCATATGCTTCTGTTGTGGGCAGTTTGATGTACTTGCAAACTTGCACGAGGCCTGATATTAGCTTCGCTGTGGGAATGCTTGGCCGATATCAAAGTAATCCTGGAATGGATCACTGGAAAGCTGCAAAGAAAGTGATGAGATACCTTCAAGGGACGAAGGATCATATGCTCACGTTTAGGAAATCTGATCGCCTTGAGGTGATTGGATATTCAGATTCAGATTTTGCTGGGTGCCTTGACAGTCGCAAGTCAACGTTTGGCTATGTGTTTCTCCTCGCCGAAGGAGCAATATCATGGAAAAGTGCCAAACAGTCTGTCATAGCTGCATCTACTATGGAGGCTGAATTTGTAGCTTGTTTTGAGGCTACGATTCACGCATTATGGCTGCGGAACTTTATTTCGGGACTTGGGGTTGTCGACACCATTACCAAGCCGCTGAAACTGTATTGTGATAATTCCGCAGCAGTTTTCTTCTCCAAGAACGACAAATATTCCAAAGGTGCAGAACACATGGAATTAAAGTATTTTGCCGTTAAGGAGGAAGTTCAGAAACAAAGAGTGTGCATTGAACATATAAGAACGGACCTTATGATTGCCGATCCGTTAACTAAAGGTCTACAACCAAAGACATTTAAAGAACATGTACATAGAATGGGTCTTGGTTGTATTGATGATTGATTATGATGATGTTATGGCACACTCTTGAGCTCATTGATGTTATGTTTCTGACTATTATCGAATTTCTTGTTCATTATGATTTTGTATACATTATGTTTAGAACAAGAAATGAATGTCTTCATGACAATTAAGTGGACATTATGATATTTATATATAATTATGAAACTTGGTGTGTTAAACTGTTAGTGTAGTAGTATATGGAAGGAAGTATGCGAATCGAGAGTGTACAACCGCCATAACTCTCACTATATGGTTTGTCATGTCATGGTTTATTATGATGTATGGCATAATGAGATTTGTTTATGCGCACCTAATGTTATACTATTAAAATATGGGTTTTCGGACCAAGTGGGAGAATGTAAGAATATGTGGCCTGAAAGCATTGGGCTCACATTTAATTATCCTATTGGGCTAGGCCTTTAATTAATAGTCAAACAAATCTAAGCCATTAATCTGGATATTTGATGGACGTACCAGATCTAAAGCACCCCTATATAAATTAGTCCTCTCTCCTCCTATTAGGGTACGCAGTTATTATCCCATCACTTTTCTGCTACGTTAAGGAATCGGTCAGGAGGGAGAAACTAGTTTAGATCTAACGATCAATTCAACCTTGTGTGATCATCAAGATTAAGATCACAAATCATGTCGTCTTCCGCATCAAGTAAGTAATTCGTATACACCAAATTATTTATTCAAGATCCTATGATGAAGTTTACACCTCTTTCAATAAAAAAGAATGGCGCTCCACTGTTCATGGTGTAGGTCAAGCATGAGTAAACTTTATCCTTGTGAGAATGTAACTAAGCGGTAGACCGTAGATTTCCCTTTTTGACATCGTACTCTTGTTCAACTTTACAGTGGTTTATTTTCACTTAAATGTTCGAACCTCTTTCAGTTTAGCTCTCATTTCACCCATAGTTTATTCTGCCCGAACGTGCTCGGCGGGTAACCCAAGAGCCCTAAGACCCAGCCAATTTGGAGTCGGGTTGCTCTGGGTGGGTCATTGAGGCCCATTAACTGTGGGCATTGACCCAACCGGGTCAATTCGATTTGAGTTATTATATTATTTTATTTAAAACTAGTAAAGTGCACGTGGCGACGAATATTTTTTATCGATTAAATTTAGTAAGATAAATTAATTAATTTATTACACATATGACTGCGGAAACAAAATAAAATGTAGAATAAATAAACTTTTCATGCTTTTTATTTTAAATAAAAAAATGTTGTCGTAATATAAAAAGATTTAAATATCATATTATAACTCCAACAAAAATATATAAAAAATGAGTTCCTAATGAAAAAACAATAAATGACTAAATAATGACATAATGTATATTATAGATACATGAGTTCTTTTATTTATTTATGTTAGATTCAAGAGTCATTTTCTTTTATTTTGGTTTTGATGTTCTCATAAGAAACATTCATACTCGTTGAATTCTAATAGATCAATAGTATTGCAAAAGTCTTCTTAATTAATTTGGCAAAACGTCTGTTTTATTCAACACTTAGAAATACTTTAGCCAAACATATAGCCAAACTTTATGATTGTATGATCATTATAAGATATTTCTACTTATAGTTCATAAGTATCTCTTTGAAATAAACAATTGTAGAATTAAATTTCTTGATATTTGTGTCATTATAATTCTTGATATTTCTTTTAATCACTGTGTAAACTACTACATTTTCTCTCTCTCTCTCTCTCTCTCTCTCTTTCTCTCTCCACATAGACAAATTGGTACTTACCTCATGAGGTGAGAACGAATTTTATATCTAAATAAAATTTAATTTTCCAAAATCATGTACTTCTCTGAATATGCTAAATTATTTTTTTGAAATCATCACACATTACATGAAAATATGTACTCTAAAACAATTGTGCGTATGATCGAGCACAATACATAGTTATGATTGTAAATATTCTTATAAAAAATGACAACTTATTCAACATTCAAAAATATTTTAATCAGTATCAAACATTCTCTTTTCAGTGTTATTAATTTGGAAGATAAATACCTTCCATATTCTTTTGGATTTGTAATATTTATGTGTCTAATAACATTTATTGCATTTATTGTCCAATCTTTTGTATCATAACTAATGCTTAGAAAATTCAAGATAAAGATCTTTTATTGATTCTTCAATAATAACAAAACAAAACAAAACAATGAGACAATATTGAGAAGTATTTGTCAAAATATTTCAGATGAGAAGAATTTGAATTATATTATATTATGATACTCTTAGTCATCTGTTAACTTTATTATTATGAAGTCATTATTAAAGTTTGTGGTCTATCTATGATAATATCGAATCATTATTTATGAGAACTAATTTCTTATAGAGAACATATACTTAAATGCTAGCAACTAAAAAAGTAGTAATTTTAAAAGATTTTTGTTTCTTGATATTAGTATTCATATTTTTCTAAAAAAATTCAGAATTTTTCTTTTCCTCATTGCATTACTATTAGTTTACTTTTTTTTTTTATTTTATTCACAAATAATATTTTATTTCTTGAAAGAATTAGAGAACATTTATATGCAATGCGTTCTTTTTACGTGTTTGATAGTAATAATATACTTGATAAAAATGTAATTTTATATTGTTTATAATATTAAAAAGTTTTGAATTTATTTCCATGTTCTGATAAAATATTAAGTAACTAATTCATGTTTATATTCACAAAAAATACATTTTACAACCATTATGGTGTTCCCTTTCAAGCAATAATTGAATCTATATATATATAATAAGAATTAACATTTAACAAAAATAGTAGGTCAATTTATGGTCAAACGCAGGTCTGCATTAATTCTTTTCTATAAATGGCAGGTTTTAATTCCTTTTCACACACTGCATTAATGACGTATTAATTACACCGTTATCCCTTTTCACACTCTACATTGTACAACCACAAAAAGCGGTCTTATCCCGTTAATGTAGCCGTATTGTTTGAAATTTTAAAAAGTCCTTTTTTTTAATATTGTTTGAAACAAATCCTCATGCCGCCTTATTGTTTGAATTTTTAAAAAGTCCTTTTTTTAATATTTTCCCTTCTCTCGATCCAACATTAATTACTTAGCCGTCCAAAAATTTTGGAATCTAATTTGAAACTAAAAAAAAAAATAAATCGGATGCATCCTAAAATAAATGATTATGTTCAATCTTCCATAATAAAATCCATAATACAATCCTAAAATAGAGGATTTTGTTTAAGACTTACGCTGATTAACAATTCAGATTCTAATTTCAATACAAAAAAAGTCGGATGCATCCTAAAATAAAGGATTATTTTAATCCTCCAAAATAAAATCCATAATACAATCCTAAAATAAAGGATTTTGTTTAAGACTTACGCTGAAATACATTAAGAAAAAAAGAAGAAGAAGAAGAAGAAGAAGAAAAGGAAGGGGTTTAATTTTTAAAAGTGAAGGTTCAAAACCTATCGCCTCTGCCCTATTTTTTCGGCCGTCAATCTCAACAGTAAACCTCCTCTACTTAAGTAAGGTTCAAAACTCAGCCAACCCTATTTTCCTATCGCCCCTCTCAGCAAAGCCGGAGCCCATTTCAAATCAACGCCCGAGAAACCGAGCATCTTTACCTCTTCCTTTTTCCGACGAAAGGTACTTAGGCTGAGCCTTGAGTTATCTCTTTTTTGGCCGAGTTTATGTTGAGAAAATTTAGAAAAAAGAAGCATATTTGTGGTTTTATTTCTCTGAATTGGGAAGTAAACTCAGCCAGTTATCTTATTGTTTATACGCTGTTTACATGTTGCGTTTTGAGTTAAGGATGAATGAAGGAAGTTTTATTTTGTATGTTAAAAAGCATTCATAGAATGTTAGAGAAAGAGGAGCATGTATTACATTAATGTTACCTTGATTTTTGAAAGGTATTGGCGTATTGCTGAGACATGCTGAGCCTTAGTTTGGTGTTAGTATACGCTGCAAATATGGGACTTATGTTTGTAAATTTCAGTTAAAGAAGTAAAGTTAGGATGTTTAAAGGTTTAATAAGAACAAAGAAGGAAGAATTTTATGTTACATATGTTTGTAAATTTCAGTTAAAGAAGTAAAGTTAGGATGTTTAAAGGTTTAATAAGAACTAAGAAGGAAGAATTTTATGTTGAGGCCTTGAATTGATTATTTTTCTGGGCATGCTACTCAACCGTGCTATTGTTGAATTCATCTTGCCATTATGTTCAATTTCCAGAGGTTAAGCACCTACTGCATTCTATTTCAGCAGTTTTTTAATTTTTTTTTTTTAAATTATTCCCAAAAAATCGATGCATCCTAAATTTATGGGTTTTGTTTATTTAATTTAGGTAAATTTCGACTGATCATTTTTTATTAAAAAACGGATTAGAATAAAATTAAGAATTTCGAATTAGGCAAAATACTATCACATATATCTTTTTTCTAATTGCAACATATGATTTGTTTATTAAAAAAATCAGATTGCATATCAATCGGGTTTATTTAGGTAAAATTCGGCATTACAATTTTGTAAAAGTCAAAATTCTATAATTTTTATTTAAAAAAAAAATATATTTACCATAAAATCGGAAATTTTGAATTAGGCAAAATGATAACATGTGTCTTTACCTAATTGTAACAGATCGTGTTTATTTAAAAAAAATCGAATTGCATAGAAAATGAGCTCAATTTCAAATTGAAAATTAAAATTTATAAATCCCTTATCATTGGCTACTACTTTCTTTAGTTTGTTTTTTTTAACGTAAAGCAGAATCAGATAATATTAATTTGAAATTCAAAATAAAATTAGATTGGAACATCCTAAAACTTGAATTTTGTTTAATCCTCTAGAATACAAATTTGAAATTGATTGAATAAATATACACAATTTTTTCCTTCCTTAAATTAAGAATTTACAATTTTAATATAATAAGGCTATAGATTATTAAGAAAGACGTCTTACAAACTCCGTTATATTTGGCTATGCAATCTTCATAAAACCAGTATAAATCATATCATATATATCATGCTATATAATTTAATGGATTTATTTAAGCCTATCTAGAATCCTAATATATATGGGTGTCAAGTGTTTATTTTCTTAGATATGGTTTACACAGATGTAGGTTGTTTTCTGCCGGTGGAGTTTCAGCCTGAGTCTTTTAATTACTTCGGCACTCGGGGGCGGTGGCCATTACCGTCAGATTTAGCCAAAATGCACATGGACGTAGATAAAACGACACATAACGCCATTAATTTGGATTTGTATTTGATTATATAACCTTTACGACCAGATTTATGTATATGTTTTATGACCAAATAAATAATGTTCTGTACAAGGATGTGTTTAAAAATATATAAGTTATATTTTGTTCATTTCAATACATGCGTTTTACATTCTTCTAATCATCCAATCATCAAAATCTAAATGCTTACATTAATAAAATTAGCCTGTGCATCGCACGGGTACCACACTAGTAATAGTTTAACATACAACCGATTTTTTTTTTTTATTATTTTTATTCACATATTTAATATTGGTAATAGTTGTACAATTACATCTAGTTGACTTTTTCCTTAGTATGAATATTTCAAATCTATGTCAGAAAATTATACCACAAGTTTATCTAATATTATTTTATAATTAATAAAATTAATTTAACATGGATCTATAATTATTTTATAAGATTCTTTTAGGTCTATTTATTATTTTACATCGATATAAATAATTATATTATTTTTATTTTATTTACAAAACATTGGTAAAATCAAATATCACGGGAAAGAAATGATATGATATATTACATATAAAAGGGTAACCAAAAAAAATTAAGTATTTCAAAATTAAAAAATTTAATGATAAAAATTAACTAATTTTTTAAATAAAAAATTATGACTAACATACTGATTTCTAAGACAAAAAAATATATTTTTTATAAATGTGTATCTCAAGTATATTTTACATTTATCATTCGTTAGCTCCAATTGATATATGACATTTATTAATTTTATCATTTTTTTTAATTTTTGAGTGGAATGTCAGTTATAAGCTTGTGTAGTTTTACCTTTTTATTACGTAGAACATCATTTTTACATCTTATTTAGTATTAATATTACCTTTTCAGTAGAACATCATTCTGGTCTCTTCTTTAATTATTATTATCATATGTTTAAGGACTTTTCAACTTATATGTATTTTTTTTAATTACTAATTATCATAAATTAAATGATAATTACATTAAATATGTTATATTTTGTATCATTATCAACAATTTTTAAAACAATTAACTACACATATTACAGCGAAATTTTTTTAGTTTGATTTGGAGTCATACTTTTACTATAAGAAAATGATGAAATTCCAATGAAAACATATTACAACGAAATTTCGACAACAATTCTAACGAATATTTCAACGTTACAATTTTCGTTTGAATTTTTCAATGAAAATTATAATAAAAATATTTTGTTGCAATCATGTGCAGATCCATGTTTGTCCAATAGTCCCGAAACTGGCATCATCCCAAAACAAATAGCATAAGATATCTAACAAACATTATGGAACATTTTTCATAATTTTAATCATGTCCTCTATTTAAAAAATAAAATTAAAAGAATAAAGACAAATAATGATTAATTTACAACTCAACCAATTATAATTTAATTCAACTCATAAAGTTACTAAAATTATAACATCAATGCGGTATCCCAACTAAAGAAAATATGATATCAAAGTTTACAATTTTACGCTCTATTTCTCTCTTTTCTTTTTATTCTTGATGATATCTTATTATCTCTCTTTTGAGACATAATTTTTATCTAATTTTAGAAAATATATTTTAAGTCTTTTTTAAGTGTATGTAGAATTCTTGTTATATATTCATAATTTATACAATCATCTATTATATTGTCGAGTCAACTATACTACAACATAAAATTATTGTTAATAAAAAGATTTTGAAAAATGTATTATTTTTTTATGATTTTCTTATGTCGAATTGAGAAAAAATATGCTTTTTTTTTATATATTATTGAACTTATTGTGATTGTATTGATGTGTTAAAAAAAGTAATACATATGAGAAAGTTGACAAATTATGAAAAGTATACTTTATAAATTGTAATGACATTATGTTGTTTTGCTGAAATAATTTTTGTATTAATTAGATAGTGCTCTTAACATGAAATTATTTTGGATTCGCCATTGCAGCTAGTTTTTCAATGGAACTTTCATTGTTTTTCCCAATTTCAGTGACAATTTTTGTAATGGTTGAAATATGGCCGAAAAAAAAAATCCAACGTAAATTCACACAAAAATGAATATTAGTAATTGAGATATTAAATCCACAAAAATTTCAAGGTATTTTAATTTATTCACCATTGGAATAGCCAGTGAATCTTTTCAATAGAAGCTATACCAATGAAATATCTGTTGGTATTTTCTGTGGAATACCTTATTGTTGGATTTTTCATTATAATATGGAATTTTGTATTCTTTCATAATCATTAAAATGTTTATGTAGTAATTTTTTTATTTATTAATTGTGTTTATAATTTTTCTTTTAAAATATATTAAAACATCTACTTTTTAGTCCATATAATTTTCTTACAAGTCACTCGTTATTTTATGTTGAGATTACCTTTTAATTTCTCAATTGAATTACTTTCCCTACATATTAATGGAAATGAGTATTATTTTTATATGCAATATAATATTTATATATTATATTAAAAAAGCTAATAACAAATAAAAAATTATTTAAATTTACAATAATCAATTTATTTTTTAAAAAATTAAAAGCTCTAACCTACATAGATTAAAGTACAAATAACAATTGTCAATAACCTAAAACTGACACCTATAATTAATAAGCACAAAAAAAGTAACAATCGTGCTCGTTTACGTCGATATGTACAAGTTTTAAAAGTTTTATATTTATATTTATTAATTATAACATTTTTAGTTATACTTTTATTCATATGTATTAGTAAGTATTACAACTTAATTATATTTTTAATATTATGTATCAGATTTAATATTTTCATACTTTATATTGTTCTTTCACACATACACACACACACACACACACACACACATATATATATATATATATATAACTTTTAAATTTGTTAAAAAAAATGCATAATACTAAGTATATAACTTTTTTTTGGTCATATGTCTTATTATATATATAATAGTTGTACATCTTTATATTATATTATGTATAATTACAATTTTCTAATTAATATTATTATCAAATATTAAAAAAGATATTTTGTATATTTTTTAATAAAGTTGATTTATTGTAATAATACATATTAATAGATAGGTGAGTAATGGTACTATATCGATATAAATTCTTGGTAAAAATAATTAATTTTCAACGTATATAGGCATGTCATGATTCACTATATTTTTTTAATTAATTTGAAGATAATGATGGATAAAAGTACAAATAACTATTGTCTATCACCTAAAACATACACTTAGAATTAATAAGAAAAAAAAGTTAACAAAAGTTTAATAACACCTGAATTGCGTTAAGAAATTGAATCCACCAAAAAGCCAATATTAGCTCTCTTAATTCCTCTAATAGTGACTCAACTTGTTTACATCGATAAGTACAAGTTTTAAAAGTTTTATCTTTATTTTTATTAACTATAACATTTTATTGTTACTTTTTAATATTTATTAATAAGTGTTACAACTTAAACGGATTTTTAATATTATTTGTCAAATTTAATATTTTTTTTCCTTTATATTGTTATTTTATATGTTTATATATGTATACACACACACACACACACATATATATATATGTATAACTTTTATATTTGTTAAAGAATACATAAAATTAAGTATAGAATATTTTTGGTCATACGTCTTATTATATATCAATTAATTGTATATTGTTCTATTTTATTATATATAATTACAATTTTCTCATTCATTACATGAAAATAAATAGGTTGGGTTTTAGTATTATATATTTTCATAAAATTATTCTAACCTTATTTTAAGCAAAGAAATTGGGTTGATTAGAAGTTTCGATTGCAAAACAATCATTCAACAATTAATCTCTCATACTATTACAAAAATTATTACTTTTTATAGGTTATTTTGAAAGAAAAAAACTGTTTTTTTACTTTATGGGTGTTATGAGGACAACATTATGGATTTCAATTTTATTACTTATAGTTATTAATAGATGAGTAATGGTGATATATGATATAATTATTGGTAAAAATAATTAATTTTCTGCGTATAGGCATATCACGATTCTTTAGATATTTTAATTAATTCGTAGAAAATTGTATGATCAAAATAAAATCATGTTGCTCAACTAATATCCCATTCGACATGAACAAAATTGGACCAGGTTTTAGTATTATATAATTTCATAAAATTTTTCTAATCTTATTTTACGTAAAGAAATTGAGTAGATTCGAAGTTTAGGTTGCAAAATAATTATTCAAAAAATTATCTCTCATATTATTATATAATTTATTCTTTTTTTATATGTTATTTTGAAAAAAAATATTTATATAATTTGTGGTCGTTATGAGGACAAACAACATTGATTTTAAATATTTTACTTATAGTTATTAATAAACTTGTAAAATTAAATAAATATTGTTGAAACAGTTATCTTATTTGATAGGATACTTACGGTTAAATAAACTCTTAAATTTTATTGAGAAAATCATAAAAGTATTTAAGAATCTTGAATAATATCAATAAATAAAATATTTTATTTATAAAATTTTGAATTATAATCGTTTATAGAGCGCTCAACTTGAAAATTAATTGCTCAAATAAAATAATAATAACAATAATTAAAACGTCATGAACATTTTTATTAATAATTGAATGAAAAATTTCAAATATTTTAAGTCTTAATAATTAAAAAATTACGCAACTTGATATTAATCACCTAATGGTCACGTAAAGATTCGTTAACTCTATTAGCTTTGCGACCAAAATTTGAAAACACAAACCACTAAACAATGACGATTTTTGTGGGATCAAAATTCAATCCAATAAAATTAAGGTGCATTCTAATTCTAGTTCTAAATACAAGAGTTTATTTTTCTTAAATAATGATCTAGTTAAATGACTTCTTCCATTTTTCTATTTTGTTAGATTATGTATATATTCCACGTATGCATGATTTTGGTAATATTTTAGGTATCTTCTCTTAATTAAAGTTATGTATGTATCTTGAAAATTATTTATTATATAAAATTTACCCCTCAACTAAGTTATCATGTTTTACTGAGATTTATCGTTTTGTTAAAAGATAGGTAAACAAATAGTTGAGAATATTTAAATCTTTTACAAGTATTTATTATGTTGTTTTTGTTGCATAATTTTTTATATATTAAAATCATTAAATATGATTATGATTTTTCATCAAAATTATATTAAAAATAAGGACGTTATTCAAAACAAAAATTCAATATCATTCCAAAACTTTGTTTTGGTTAATGTTGAGTTGATTTTTTAGAGATATAGAAAAAAAAAAACGGTTTGGGAGATATGTGGAAGAAACCAAATTATTGAAGAATAACGGTGTGAACATTGTGGTTGATTTTTAAGAGATGTGGAATGTTTTGTTCATTTAATTGTATTAAATGAATAAAATATTAGATGAGTATTAGTGTATTACAAATTTGAGATTAAAAATATGTCAAATAAAGGGGTTTTTAGGTAAATATTAGTTATTAATAAAAAAAATATAAGATGAGATATATATTATGTTATTACTAATTTGCCATTAAAAATATACCAAAGTAAGGGTATATTCTTTCTTTTACAAAAACACTCGTCCTTTTATAGTAGTATTCTGAGTTACCATTTTAGTTAGCATAACATTTAGACATAGAATATAATAAAATATTTGGACTAAATATTACATAAGATTATTTTGTAGATATTGTTTACAAGAACCAATTTGTTTTGGTGGGCTTCTGTGGAAGAGTTATTTTTTTTCCAACAGCTACTTAGCTAAGAGAATCATAACAATTTCTTCAAAGACCACCTCAATCTCCATCATTTTTAGTAAAATTTAGAATTATTTGAGTCATACTTTGGGCGTGGATCGTAATAGTTTTTATATATCTCTCTCTCTCTCTATATATATATATATATATATATATTTATGTGGTCTATATTTATGATAAAATATAATTATTAAGATTTTGTTGCACGGATTTGTACATAAATTATTTATCTTTATCATTTTATGTGTATAATAAAATAAAATAATATATATAATTTTTCAACTTTTAAAATTAATTATTCGTCCAATTGACATGGTGATCCACGAAGCCTGACAAGAAGAATTAGAAATGAGAGATGAAGGTGGGAACAAGAACTGGAAAGTGTGGGATATTCTGAAAAGAGAGATGGATGCAGCTAATAGATCAGAAGAGATTTTTTTGCATCTGAAGGCAAGAGCTGAGTGGATAAAACAAGGTGATCAGAATAGCCATTTCTTTCATGCTTATGTAATGCAAAGAAGTAAGCAAAATGCTATCTACGGGCTGATGACTAATCAGAATGTGGTGTGCGAGTCTAAGGAAGAGATTGAGCAGCATGTGACTTCTTTTTATAGCAACTTGTTCACATCAGAAGGGTCAAGAAGAGGAGAGCCCTTACTTCTGAATATCTCCAAGTCAATCACAGACTCAATGAATGATGAGCTTTTGGAAGGAGATATAAAACATGCTTTCTTCTCTACGAATCCAGGGAAAGCACTAGGAGCTGATGGTATGCATGCTCTGGTTTTTCTACATTTCTGGCCTATAGTCAAGATTGATCTTTGCTATGCAGTTGGAAGTTTTTTTTTTTTAATTTGGTAAATTTCTTTACTACTGGAATCATACCTTGATAACCATTACTGCAAAGTGCACCGACCCAGTTCTCCTAGCCGTTTGTGTGTTGTGGTCTATAAAATCATATCAAAAATTATGGCAACCAGAGTGAGAAACTGCATTCAAGTTTGTGTGAGTGAGGCTCAAACTGCTTTATTACCTGATAGACAACTTAGTGATGTCTAGCCGGAGGTTTTAGTGTGTGAGTGAGGCTCAAACTGCATTCTGACAACTTAGTTGTTCTGTGTTGTCCAGCCGGAGGTCTCAGTGTGTCTGCCTCCGATTAGGTTTGGGTTGCTTTGTCTTTTAGGCTACAATAGTGTGTTATAGTGCTACCTGGTTTGTGCCTTTGGCTTTCGGGTTTTGCCCAGGTATATTCAGACTTTGTTCTCGGTGTTCTTATTGGAGTTTTCTATCATAACGTTAAAAGAAATTGTATTTTTGTATATAAAATTTAATAATAAGTCTCATTTATTTGTGTGGCATATACAATGAAATGATGTATGAACCTTATATGACATGTCATACAACAAGAATAAAGGGATTAGTATACCTTCTCATGATGACCTTTTTAATAAATATGTTGTTCTTTCTAATTAAAATTCATGTATATAAGAAAAATGTCTTGCCATTTAAAAAAAGTTAATTAATTAAATAAAAGTTTTCATTTGTCATATGTATAAAAGAGTAGTTAATAATTCACAAAGGATGTCCATTACCATATAAAACAAGATTACAAAGTATAATAATTGATTTTTATTCTACAAATACAATATTTATATTTTAAGATTATTTAATGAGTGATTCATGTAATTATATTAATACTTCAAAATTGTTTTCATTTTTTTATCTTTTTTTTATACATGTGTATAACTAGATTACTCGAGTCAAGTACTTCGTGGTTAAAAATAAACGAGTTGTCATGACTTAATTTGTTTAACAATCAAACAAAATATGAACTCGAGTTTGGATCATTTAAACTCGATTCGACTTATTTAATAACTTTTAAATCTATACCAAAATCTAAAATTTTAAGTGAGTCAATCGCGAACACGTTCAACACGACTTGTTTGATAGAAAAACTCAATTAGTTGTATAATTTTAGCTTGTTTAAATATACAAGTGAGTCAAGTTCGACCTGTCACAAGTCGAATTGAATAATGTTAGCGGACAATTCGGTTTGATCAATTGGTGGCTACTGGCTCAATCAACTGGTCATATCATTTTTGGAAGGTATTGAAGGGCATTTACCAATACCAATGTCGATATGAAAAAATCAAGAGTTATCATAATGTTGAAAGCATGACAGGTCGGGGATTTTCTAAATTTCCCGACACTCAAGTTCTTCTTCACCTACATTGCTTTGTAGTTTGAATTTTACAAATCTATTACAAGCTTTAGCTATTAGGTGCTCTAATAAATTGAATTTTGGGATCAATAATTTTTTTAAAAACACGCTCGCTTTTATTGGTTCATTGCATCTCCATATTTAGAAAATAATATGTGTGCCTAACCTAATTGCTTTGCATCAATAGTGGCGACCATTGTAGCCTTCTACTTCTAGGTAATGGATGTCAAACAAAAATCATCCACGTGATTAATANTATGCTTATTATTTAAATTAGCCGGATTTTTTTTTTTTAAATCAAAATCTAAATAAACTACTTCGAAATACCAAAAAGTGCCGCATTGAATTGTGAGGCACCAGAATTCAGCAAATAAAACTATGAAGCACCCTAAGTTGATATCTATGATTCGTACATTTCTCACATTTTTTACTTAAATATTTATACTATAATTATTATTTTTTCATTTTATTTTTAAACTTAAATTATATATCTCTATTTCTTTGAACAACCTTTAATATATTATATTAATATTCTTTCAAATAAATTTATTTCACACCAATATTTTAAATTAAATATTTTGTCAATATATAAAATAATTTAATGTTTATCTATTAATATCAGCTTTAAAATAATAAATTTCTAAATGGTTTTCATAATACAAATTACAGATATATATTAAGAAAATATAAATTGAACTATTTTAATTATGTGCCTCCCTGACTGGGCCTGATAAAAAGGTACCTCGCCCCGCCAAAAGATATATTTTGACAACTCTAGTTCAAATCTGCATCTACACCAATTCTAATAAGAGGCATTTCTCTGCACATGGATGGCTGTCATGACTCATGTGTTAGAAAATTTGGATATTGCAAAGCTTTAAAGTTTTGTAAAAATTTGTATTAAATACACTAAAATTCTTAAAATCTGAAATGTTTTTCTTAAAAATTTCAAACGAATACACCTTACAAGTTTATTCGGGCTCAGGGTCACAATGGACAATTACTTATAGGTAGTAAACTGTATCAAGTGACCGTTGATAACAAATTATATTATATTATTGTATTAATATAAATTGATTGTATAAAAATATTTGATAAATAATTAATAGGGATTATTGATATAAATTGTACATTTTATTTATAATAGATCTACAATAATAATAATATATATATATATATAAACAGAGCCGGTCCCAACTATTCTTAGGCCCTGGGCCAAATTTAGAATAATTTTTTTTTTATACTGAGGTTCTATCCATTATTGTTTATTGTAAAACAAAATGATGGAATTTATATAATCTCACATTTATCCAACAATTTTTTTCCTATAAAATGAGGAAAATTATATCATTTGAAATAAAAAGTATAGACTCTCAAAAGGAAACAATTTGGCAGAATTGATTTTGGAGGTTTTTTTTCTTAAAAAAAAGAAAAGGGAGGAGAGCGCAAACCCGCAAGTCAAAGGAAAAAGGCGATGTGAATTCCCGAAATTTTTCTCATCCTCCAATGTGTCCTAAGTGGTGTTTTTTCTTATATTTTAATAGCCCATTACATTAATTTTATACAGCCCTATAGTAACTTATTGGGCCTTAGACATATACATATATGTTATAGAGCCCTATAGTAATTTATTGGGCCTTTACTGTATACATAGATGTCATATAACTGCATCTTGGTGCCCCTTCCTTCAGTTGGGCCCTGTACCGTCGCCCAAGTCGCCCTGGGCCTGGGCCGGGTCTGTATATAAATAAAATAATGTAATAACCAGGTTAAACCGAATTGACCCGGTCTGTTCAATGTCCACTAGGTCCACAGTTAATGTGTCCCAATGACCCATCTAGACCAATCTCGGCTCCAAATTGGCTGGGTCTTGAACTCTTGGGTTACCCGCGGAGCTGGTTCGGGCAGAATAAACTATGGGTGAAATGAGAGCTAAACTGAAAGAGGTTCAAAATAAAAACTGGTCTTGGTGTGAGAACCGTGAGAACCGTATTTGATGTTATTTTTTATCGTGTATGATGCTATTTTTAATATCACATGGTGCTATCATTTTCACAAATGCTAATAAAAATTGTGTGGCTATTTTTAAGAAAATAGATCCATGTTAAAAATAGTACTAAAACACAATCAATTATAGCACTACGTACAACTATAAATAGCGGTTCTCACAGTTCTCACCCTAGGACTTGGTTCTCATTTGAACCACATCTTATATATATATATATATATATATA
>BKCP01006848.1:1848308-1859151 GCA_008636005.1 Striga asiatica | reverse complement strand
ATTTGGCAGTTTTATTAAAAATAGTAACAAGAAAAGTTAACCCACAATTAATGCAATTATATTTTTGGCAGTTTTATATTTTCTTTTAAAATTATTCCCAAAAAATCGATCAACTACATATGCACCCTAAATTCATGGGTTTTGTGGATTTAATTTAGGTAAATTTCAACTGATGCTTACAATTTTGCAAAAGTCAAAAATTTTTCTCATTTTTTATTAAAAAAAAAAATTGATTATCAGAAAATCGAAAATTTGGAATTAGGCAAAATACTATCACATATATCTTTTTCTAATTGCAACAGATAAATTGTTTATTAAAAAAATCAGATTGCATACAAATCGGGTTAATTTAGGTAAACTTCTACATGATAATTTTGTAAAAGTCAAAATTCTCTCATCTTTAATTAAAAAAAAAAATGTTTACTATAAAATCGGGAATTTCGAATTAGGCAAAATACTAAAACATGTATCTTTACCTAATTGTAACATATCGTGTTTATTAAAAAAAAAATGAATTGCATAGAAATTGGGCCAAATTTCAAATTGAAAATTAAAATTTAAGAATCCCTTATCATTTGGCTACTACTTTCTTTAGTTCGGATTTTTTTTAACATAAAACAGAGTCAGATAATACTAATTTGAAATTCAAATGAAATCGGATTGGAACATCTTTAAAATTTGGGTTTCGTTTAATCCTCTAGAATGCAAATTTGAAATTGATTGCATACACTTACAGAATTTTTCCCTCCCTTCAATTAAGTAATTTGCTATTTTAAAATAATAAGACTATAGATCATTAAGAAAGACTTTTACAATCTCCGTTATATTTGGCCATGCAATCTTCATAAAACCCGTATAAATCATATCATATATATCTTGCTAAATAATTAATTTATTTATTTAAGTCTATCTAGAATCCTAATATAATTTGTGGCGGTATACGATGCACCAAACGACTAAACAAATAATATTGTGTACAAGGATGTGTTTAATAATATATAAGTTATATTTTTTTTTTNCACCCCAGGAGGGTGGGGGGTTAAGGCCGAACCCCCAACCTGTATATAGAAATGCCCTAATTGGGATGAAAAGTCACAAATCTACAAGTCCAAAGTTTGATATACATCAAGTCAAACGAAAAACACAAAAAACAAAAATAAGAGAAAAATACAGAAAACAAGAAAGAAAGAAATACAAGGAGCAGCTGACATCTGCAGCAAGAAATACAAAAATAACAGATCCTGGTCCGGGGAGAGTCCCGGCGAAAAAGTCAGCATCATAGTGTGGTAAATGCGCCAAAGATAGGACCGACTACACAAATCTGAATGAAGGGTATCCCATCTGGTCCATCCGTATGAGGGTGCGGAGACGGAGGAGGATATCGCCAGGGTAAAGAATGCGTCTGTGAGGGGTGGAGGACCCGATGCCAGCAAGGAAGTCAGCTGGCCGGTTTCCCTCACAGAAGATGTGCGAGATCCGAGAGCGAATCGACTGGAGAGTGGCTCTAATACGCATGAGAGGGTGTTGGATCTGCCACGTGCCCTGATGGCCAGATGACACAAGAGTGACGACAGCAGCAGCGAAGAAGGCCGATCTGAAGAGCTTGAACCTCCGCATCATAGCTCGAAGAGGCCCGAAGAAGGGTATGAAACGCGGCAATAAGGTCGTCGTTGTGATCCTTAATCTGGCCCCCACCTCCTGCAACTCAAGTAAGTCGATCAAATGCTCCATCAGTGTTTAGCTTAACCCAAGGCGACTTGGGTTTCAGCCAAACAACAGCTCTGGGACGTGGATGCTGGACATGCACCAGCAGCGGTGGTGCAAGGCGGTGCGGTGGCGTGCAGCCTGTCCAGTCTCTCTGGTACATGTGTTTTACCGTTCTTCAATACATGCGTTTTACCGTTCTTCAAATCATTCATTTATCCAAATCTAAATGTTTACCTTAATAAAACTAGCCCCGTGAATCGCAGGAGTACCACACTAGTTATGTAAAAATAAACCACCGTATAATTGAACAAGAGTACAATGGAAAAAAAGGGAAATCTACGGTCTAACCCATAGTTACATTCTCACAAGGCTTATTCATGCTTGACCTACACCAAGAACAGTGCACCTTCATTGTTTCTTATGGCATAAAGTTTATTCATGCTTGACCTACACCAACAACAGTGCACCTCCATTCTTTCTTATTGAAATTTGAAAGAGAGGTCCAGTCAAAAAAAAAAAAAAAAATTGAAAGAGAGGTAACATATAAATGGGTACGTAATGTAAGATCAATGCACTGGTCTAGTCAATTTCACTATTATAACACTCTTGACCGTATGCTTCGCTGATTTCCAGAGCAAGAAACCTTGGGTAAACATTGAACTATTACTCCATATAATCCTGCTGTTAGACCACGAGAATGTCATGCGATACGTCGCTTTCTGGTTCAACCTCGTAAAATGCAGCTTACGTGGCTTCACGACAATGTCCACAAATTGTGGCGTGAAAATCTTCACAAAATAACTTGCGACTCGCTCACCAACGTTAGTGACCGTGCTCGAAAAAGTTGTTGACGGACCAAGCAAAACCGAGAATGTGGGGTAGTTGAGCTGTCCTTGTTCAATTCTGGTCGTGCAGTTGACCGTCGGGTCTTGTGTGATTATTTCAACTTGTTCTTTCGTGTAGCCCAAGCCACATATGTACGCGTTGTAGTCTTCCATTTCAATGTCGTAGACTAGACCAGGATCAATCGCCCTAGATGGGTTAACATGTCCAGCGCCCACCGCCAAAATGTCGGCTGGATTAAGATTCTCGTCAAGAACCGGCCGGCTTTGGGCATTCACAAGATCAGTCGTCGTCATAATTGCTGATTTTATGGCTGCCGGCGACCAATTGGGGTGGGCACTTTTCATCAGAGCCGCTATGCCGCTGAGGTGTGGGCACGACATTGATGTGCCCGAGAAGATTTTGTAAATGAGCCCCGAATTATCTGGGGGGCCCAAAGGCGTCCACGCTGCCAGAATGTTTTCGCCTGGTCCAATGATGTCTGGTTTCAAGATCTCGAGGGTTTGTTTGTTGGGCCCTCTCGACGAATAGTAAAAAATGGCCGGAGAAAACAGGTCCCCAACTACCGTCCCCTTGAATAAGATGGTTGCCGTCGGATATGATCCCGACTTCACGTAGTCCTTTATTTTTAGTCCCGCGGCATACGACACTATTGTGGCCGGAAGAACAAGAGCGAAGGATTGATGGCTAAACCCGGCAGCTTCCTCGTTGGCAAGTATCATGGCAGCACCGCCCGCCTCTTTCACTTATTTCCTTTGATCCACCTGAAAGATTCGTAGAGACCCGTCGCACAACACCACCTTCCCCCGAACCTTGATTCCCGCCAGCGACCTGTTGTGACAATATTGTCTTCCATCGGGGCCCGTGCAGTAGACGAGGCGTAGGAGATCTTCGGAGAAATTCTTGGGCTGAAATACAGATTCGCCGTCGAACACCCACCCGTTTCCCAATATCGCCAAGGCCTGGATCCTTCTGTCGATTGTGCTCGACCCGATGGTGAGCATCCACGGCGCTTCGTTGACCACCGTACACTCGGAAGGACCGTCGTTCCCGGCAGAGGAGCTCACGAGTATCCCCTTTTTAGCCGCGTCGTAAGCGCCTAACTCGAAGATGTTTTTGTACAACGGCTTGGATGATCGAGGGATAATGACAGGATGTCGACTCTGTCGTCGATGGTGGCTTCCATGGCTGCTAGAATATTTCCCTCGAGACAGTCGTTGTTGAAGCACGCTTTGTATATCGCCAGGTGTGCGTTGGGGCCCATCCCGTACGCTTGCCCGAAAACATTTGCGTCAGGTACGAACCCATCGGCGGCGGTGCTGGCCGTGTGAGTCCCGTGGCCGGTGTAGTCTATCGGGTTCTACTCGTTGTATTTGGAGACATCGCTGCCCGCTCTGAACGTGCGTGCGCCTATGATTTTGCGGGTGCACAATACGGGTGGTTCGCACGTCCCTTGCCATGTGGCGGGTGGACAGGGCATGTCGTGGTCTCTGAACGAAGGGTGGGTCGGGAAAATCCCGGTGTCCACAAGGTCGATGATGATTCCTCGGCCGAATTTGGTGTGCTTCCAGGTTCCGGCCCGTGGGTTCATCCCAAGGAATTCAGGGGAGCGCGTGGTTAAGGGATGGTATATAGTTTGGACATGGGCTGAAATGATAGCCTTGTTGGCCTTCATGGCTTTGACTTCTTGAGAGGTTAGTCTTGCCGAGAAGCCACTGATGACATGTTTGTACGAGTAAATCAATGAATGGTTGGGTACTGTATGAGGAAGAAGGGACTTGTGGTAGCTTGTCAAGGGAATATCATCATCAACTTTAGGCCTCTTGACGTGGACAATGTATGTTTTCAGTTGGGAATCGACACGGGCAAGGACTAAAACAGAGAGGAGAGGAAAGAGGGATAGTATGAGTGTATGGAATAATGTTTGAAGAGCCATGATATGCGGCTTGATTGTGTATAGTAAATAGTTTTGTGCTGCAGGCTTCTCAACTCATGATCAAGTGGATATTTATAAGAAGTTTAGGTGAAACTTAAAGGGTATTCACTTTATTTATCACGTTGATTTATCTCGATTGTTTAAGAGTGTATTTGATAAATATCATAAGTTAACTTATATCTTATTTAATTAACTTATAAAGTTTCTTGTATTCTGAATTTGGTATGGCGAGCTTTAAAAAAAAATAGTTTATCTGACAGGCTTTCTTAGGTAATGTTACCGAACACTCTTATTATATCAACTAGTTTTTCAGCCATCAAATATAGGAGCTATCAACTTGGTACGCAAAAGACCTCTGACTGACTGGAATCGGTCTGATCGTGAGCTCCTCGCCGGTTAAAGGCCTTTAGACCTGCACAAAACTCTCACACCGGAGAAGTTCTATGGTAAAGAGTCTCTGATACTTAAGTTAGCACTTGTAGAAGATGAAGTTCGATGTGTAGATGTATTTAGTGAATGTAATGTCTTAATGGGCATACATCACTCTCTTATATAGGGAAATGATACCTTGTTGTCCAAGACTGCTCGAACGGGCTGGCCGAACGATCGGGTTGCCGATAGTACAGCCCGAATTGCCCGGTCTGCTCGATCTGCTCAAATTGCCCAAACTGTCCAATTCTGTTAGGTCATGTGACCGTATCCACGTGCGGATCTTAACCCCTTAAGATTTCTTCTTATCCCGTAGCCTTTCATATTGGACCCCCTAATGGTGCGGCCAACTCGAGATCGTCTGAGTCTAAGTGTTGTCCTTTTTCGTCAATCAAACGATCAACCATGCCTACAGGTCGAGCTTCTAGCAGGCCATCAAGGGGCCCTAGCTCGACCTGTCGTTGTCCCTTTCAACCCTTCACTCCTTTCGACTTGAAGATGCCTTGTTTGATATTCGACCTCTTGAATGTTCTGCTTCGACTACCCAGTTCGTTCAACCTAATCGACCGGTATAGTGTATTTGCTCATCCGGGTACGGTATCTCATATCACAACTATAAGCTCGAAATTCATTTATCAGCTATCAGTTAGGTTTTGCCAAACATAGATTAAATTATCGAGATTTCAAAAACAAAAATCAAAATTTTACTCCAAATTTCACCTTTAGTTATTAGATTTCCAAAATTCCACTTATAATTTAAAATTTTTAACAAGNCAAAAAAAAAAAAAAAAAAAAGAAAAAGAAAAAATCTTAACTTTGCAATTAAAATCTCAAATCAATACGTATTATAAGATTTTTTAATTGAAAAAATCTAAGGGTGGTGATCAAAAAAATATTTTAAGACTACAATTCGGCCATGATTCAATGAACAATGGATTATTATCTAAGAGCATGATTATATCTAATACCCATTTATGCGGCCATGATTATATCTAATACTTACCTATACGAACAATCCATTGTGAAACATGAAAAGGCGTTTATTCTTTATCGACAATTGAAAAAAATAAAAGAGGTTTGAGAAAAGTATAAATTTTGCTATTGAGGTTGACATATAAGAAAATTATCTCTAACGCACATATTTTTTTTCAAACGAAAATTATATTAAAACTTCAAAACAAAATAAAACCGTGATGTTAGAACTAGAATAAAGTCGAGGTCCACCTCTTCGTTGGAATTGGAATTAGACGATCAACTAAGGGTATGTTTGGTTCAATGGAGGGAAAGAGAAGGGAGAGATTTTAATGGAGGGAAAGGGAGAAGAGGAGAGGAAAGGTGATGTAAAATAATTTTGCCTTATTTGGATGGATTATTTAGGAAGGAAATGGAGGAAAAATGATAAACCTTGTTTGGTTAAAAACTTAAAGAAAGGGAAAATAAAATTAAAATTACAAATTTATCTTTAATGAAATAAGATAAAAAATTAAAAACAATTAAAAGTAGGAACAAAATAGTATTTTCACATCAACTTATTACATTTCCCCTCCAAATCCCTCCAATTTTGGAGGGGAGGAAAAGTAAGGGAAGAGAAGGAAAATTACTTAAAATTTTTCTTTCCCTCTCTTCCTAATTTTTCAACCAAACAAAAGAAAACTAAAATTTTCCATCCCCTCCCCTCCCCTTTCCTCCAAATCCCTCAAGCCAAACAATACTTAAGCGAAATAACAAGATCACTCGAACATAATCCTACAAAAGGAAACAAAAAAATGTATAAAGGAGACTAATAAACCAGACACAACTGAATTGAATATTAAGCGCATTCACAATGTATTGGATTCATAAAAAAAATATAGGAAAAATTTTATCTTTATCGCATGATTTAAAATTAATTGTAACGAGTACAACACTCGTGTATTACACGGGTGCTTGTTAATTTTTTTTTTTAAAATTTTAAAATTAATGAGAAAAAGTGATTTAAAATTTAAATATTTTTTTATAAAAAAAATACATATTATTATATATTTTAAAATGACATTTGTTACTTATACGACTTAGTTGTGTTATATTATAATAATTTTTCTAATTTATAACATATAACTACTTTAAATATAATTATATTTATTTCATAAAGATAAATATAATTTATTTATTTTATACATACAATATGGATGTCAAATCGAATCACATCAAAAGATGATTAATTTGATTTATTATATATGTAAAACTGATAAGAAATACAAAAGTTATTAACTTTTACAATACATTTAAAATTTAATAGTTATAATAGAAAATAATATTAAAATACAATTAATACATCTAAAATAATCATAAATAATCAACAAAATCTAGACCTAATTATATTTGGATTGGAATTAAATTAAAATCTAACCAGTCAAATAATGAAGCATGTAATTTTGACACTTAGGATCCTAAACCATGCGAGCATACCATGTAAGCTCAACACATTCGAGAATTAAGCCTAACCCTAAGCCTATAGAGCCGATTGTGTCTGGATTTAAGACGAGCCTTAACAGAAGGCAAGTTGTGTTACCACCTTTTTCCGTAAAGAAACTCTTTGATGCACATCAGCGCACAGAGCTGGCATCAATTATAATATTTTGGATTTTACACAAACGACCAACTTTACGCCACCAAAATAGAGCAGAAAAAATTCCCTTTCCAAGCATGATGAGTTTCGTACAGGAAATGGAGTCCTTGCTATACAGTTTAACATACAATTATTTATTGATGAACATAACATACATGTAACTTGCATTCCGAATCTAGGGATGCACCACACCTTTGACAAACAATTTGCATTCGGCATTCACTGCTAGTCATAATGACTTCTATGATTATAAACTCGAGGGATTCAAGATTCCCCAGATATCCCAAAAACCGTAATTTTGAGCAGCTTTTTATGTACTTTGTCGATTCCCTGCGCCATCATTTGCCAGCCTCGACAAAATGGCAAAATGTTGAAGATCCTTTTATCGTATTCATCAATAAATCATTGACACCTTCATCGTAAACTTTACCGTATGGGCTTGCTCCTGAAACAAACAGCAATATATCAGATTCTACACAAACAGCAGTATTTCAGAATCTACACAAAAAGGGTTATAACCCATTACCAGTTAGCAAAGCTGACTTCAATTTTTTCATCATCCGTGTTGAGTTTCTGCGTTGCTCCAAACAAAGGTAGTTTCTGTTTTGCAGGTTTTTTTATCTACAGTAAATTAAAAGAAAAGGAAAACTGTGTTACTGTAACATAATAGTGAGTTCTGTTCGACAGTCTTCATTTACTATCTCAATCCATCACCTGATTTCCTTGCTGGAAGCTGCCCCAGCTATTCTCTTTTGGCCCCTTAAAGAAATCAATTTATTCACGATAAGCACCTACAACAGCCTGATTTAATATATGATAGAAAGAATCAGGAGGAACCTTTGCTGGTGTACTCATGGACCATGGTGCCTTGGGTCCAGGTTGTGATTCACACGCCAAAGAGAGCTAGTTGAGAAAAAGAAAGAATGATAAATCAGCACGTCACAAAAATGCAGTTTCTTTCAATGATACTATCTATAAGAGCATTATAAGCATAACAAGCATAGATGCGCGTGAATGAGATTGGAAGCAGCATATCATGCAAATCTAAGAAGACCGAATTATACCTTGTTGAATAGCTCGATTGGAGGATTATTATGAAATCTCTTGTCAGTTTGGAAATTGAATTCCTGTGAAACAATATAGATAACTGTGATGTTTTCGCAACATACAGTACACGAAATTACAAATATATTTTAATGTCAACTACCATTGGCACCGTGGATTCCTTTTTCCAGTTCCGGAAAATTCCAATGTCTCCTTTGCTCGATAATATCTACATTAAAACACAACGGGTCCTTTTAAGGAAGTTGGCACAAAAATGAAAATGGATAAAGTTTGAAATGCTACCTTCTTATTGAGGGGAAGAGCTTTGAAGCTTCGAGATGACTGGCAGCCATCTGGATTTGAAGCATTACTACAAACCATGCTTGGCCTGACAAAAAGAAAGCATAATAAGTTAGGTAAAAGAAAAATGTTAAGAAGAGAAAGGGTCCAACTGCCTTCCTGAAATATGCAACTACAAAAAAGCCAAAAAAAATATATATAAAAAATTTCTTGTCAGCGACAAGAAAAGCCAAGACAACAAGAAAACATTCAAATTAGCCAACAGAATGCACACAGTTACATATGAATCAAAAGCAGGAAAATTTAAGACCGCAGGTTTGGGGCAAAAGAATAGAGAGATCAAAAGCATTGCATCATATAGTTGTATAAGGGGTACATCAGGATGAAGCTAGGACTGGAAATAATTTCATGATGAACTCAACAGCCCATCAGAATATTACCTTCCAGGATCTCTGCTTCCATAATCTGTAGTTAAGTTAGTCGTGAATTTGTTTAAGTCCTGCCATTAGATAAAAAGAGAACAAGATCATCCACACGGGTCAATTATAGTAAACACAAAAGGCATACTGGATTAAAGCGAATCTAAAATCTAAACCCCTGTCAACTACAGCAGAACAACAAACAGTTAAGAAAGCAATATTAGTAATTTAGTTTTATCACTGCAATATTAGTAAATTAATTTATCACTGTTGGTACAATGAATTGTTAGGGAAAAATTAAATAGAGTATCATATACACAAATATATAAACCTCAAGAAAATAATGTGTCAGCGCTTCACAAACTACCTTGTTAGAATTATGCGAAGGAGCTGTGGACTTCAAAATTCCTGAGCTATGTTGCAGAGCCCTCTCTGATGTCTTTAAGTGAAACTCCTGGAACCAAAATTACCAAAAGGTATATATGGTAACACGGAATTAACATAAGTGAAAGTTCCCTAGATATGAATTTCCAACTAAACTCACTTGAAAATCTGGTAAACGAGGAGTGCTTCTCTTCGGAAGCAATGAAGGTGCTTCAAGAATCTGCCAGAGATTACAAGACTTAGATCTGAACACCATACGATAACTTAAAGATACAAAAGCTTGACACTAACTTTTCTGTTCAGTGGTAGAGCTTTAAATCTGCGAAACGTTGTTGTCACATTTTCATCTACATTACTTTTCTCCCTGAAACTCAAGAAACAAGCAACACATTCAAAATCACTAAGAGAGATTTTTCTTTGTGCACAAACAATATGCTGCAAATATACTAACAGAGCCATGCTAGAGTGGATCACACCTACCTTGTCCTTTGTGCCCTGTGTGTGGTTTCAAGATCTGGGTCTCTTGGAACAGTGATCCTTGGCTTAGTGTGAGTTATGTTACCATGAAGGAGTTCATCCTACCAAAATTAAAAGCCGTTTTTACTTGATTCAGAGCAGTGGCATTAATAACTTAAAAAGTGCATGGGGAAATGGTTGATAGAATCATGGGTTTAGTAAATAATTAACATACCCTCTTGGATGCCTTGTGAACAAAATTAGTCTGTTGCAGCTGTGCTGTACCCATAACCTGTGATGTAGAGTTATATAAACTTCCGACAAACGGTAAAACAGGAAATAAAATTCCATATCATAGACAAATTTTGTGTCGAATTCATCTGATATGCATATACATTCAATTCAGGAATGTATATTGACTCCAAGCTCATTGTGCTACTAAATCACAGATGCTGCTCTGAGATAAATAAATAAACAATATTGACTCCACTGCAAGGATACTTCAGTCACTAATAACAATCAGAACAATTCAACCATTAAAAAGATTAAAGATTAATAGGGTACCTACTCGGTCCCATATGCTCTTAAATCTTAACAATAACCTTCATGTTAATAGGGAAAATTTAAAGGCATTTACAAGAAAATTCTCAATTTGTACATTGTAATCAATTAATGAAATCGTGTCAAAGTTCCATTCCAGAACAAGGCTAAAAAAAT
>BKCP01006848.1:1824131-1848274 GCA_008636005.1 Striga asiatica | reverse complement strand
AAAAAAGTAGAAAGTGATAAATAAACATGAAGAAAATTTCTATACCTTCCGCAGGAGACCACCCTCAAGCTTTTGTCTTTTTGCAGCTTGATTCTCAACCACACAAGTATTAGCACAATTTTTAGAGGTTCTATCCAACGCAGCCACATGTAACCTAGCATTTGAAGTAACAAAAAGCTTACTAAGCTTACATAAAAATCAGGTTATGGTTCCTTCATATGATTGAAAAAGATTAAAATTCTAAATTGACTTGATAATATATATGTGCTTTTCATTAAAGGAAATTAACAATGTGATCAGCAATTTCTAGTTTTTACATATGGCAACAGAAAATAATGGTGTATTTCATCACTACTGGGAATAGAAACATTATAAGTATTGTACAATGCAACTAAAAACATTGATAGTTACCTGGAATTAATAGCTTGGAAAGGACGATTTTGCTTGGCTAGCTGACTTGCTGTTGGTTTCATAAGAGTTGAACTCTTTGGCAAAGCATGTTTCTTGGAAATCTTGATTTGGCTTTCTGGGTTTTCAGTCTTCACTGTAGAATTGTAAAAGGCCAACCCTATAAAACTCAGAATCCCATACTGTCGGGAAAATTAAAGCTGAGATACTACGAGAAAACAAGAAATTATATCCGAGACCCTAAAGAACAGGTGCTCGCTATCTTTCTAGACTGGAACTAGAATGAGAAAAATAAACATATTGTCCAAGAAAAAGAAAAAAAAAAAAAAAGAACTCCAGGAAATATGAATAATTATAAACCTTTTTGCACAAAACCATCAAGTAAAAGTGCTGACCTGAGCGCAACTTTTGGGATTGATTCTGAAACTTTTGCTGGCTATGAATATGTGAGGTGGATGTCCCCTTTTCTTGTCGTTCTCCTAAAGGATGAAAATATACAGAAGTATCAGCAAATAAATGTTACATCACTTTAGATATATCCTATTGAAACTCTGTATCAATCACGATCCAATTGTTCCAGAAAAGGAAAACCAGCAAAGAAATTAGAATGACAAACGGCAAATGAAAGAAAAGTTCATCTGTCAAGAAAGAAACAGAAGGTCGATTCTGATGCAGAACACTAAAGGGAGAAAACTGAAGAAGAGAAAAAAATAACTATTTCAGGATACCACATGGAATTATAATGACAAAAATGCAACATTTCTCCGATGCATAATAACTATTCATCAATAATTTCGACTTTGTCATCAAATTCCCTATTTAGTCCCATAAATCAGGGAATTGGGACCATTCACCTTTCACTGTTCTTATATCTTGTGAGAATACCTAAGAGCCAAATAAAAATCATGACTCGCTAGCTTATTATCCAGACCATTTAAATTTGCAGCTTTAATGTCCTGCACATTTAGCAGCTTGTAAGGATAATCATCATTTAGAGTCATTACAAGTTCACAACAATATCAGTGGTCAATCTATCATCTAATATTACAAATGCATCTATGTGTCTCTTTGGGAATACAGAGCCAAGTACTGAGATGCTTCCTGCTTGTAAACTATAATAGTTTATCATCTACAGTTTTACATTGGAAATTCTAACAGAGTTACCCCAGGAACCAGGAATAACCCCAATCACAGGGTTTGGCCACATCCAGAAAGACGTGTTCACGTACGCAAAACCGACCATTGTGGAAGTCAGAGCCTGCATTTCAAGCGAGGTTGTCCTCTCCTTATTTATTTATTTATTTATCTTTTATTTTATGTACGTGGCCACATAGTTGCATGTATGGAATTTTATGACCAACAGTTTCTGAGAGTGCTTTGCTTTCTAGACTACTCTACCATTAATTACAGGCTAGAACTCTAACACTAAAGAAGGTACTAAACTGGATACAATATTACCATGAGAATCTCCAGCACAAATAGCTTCCGAAGTGTTCATTTTTGGTCCTGTGTGCACCAAAGAAACCTCATCTGTGTTGTAGCAATCTTCAATTACACACCAATTCATTAGAAAGGTTTTCATAGTTTACACCTTTTTTTAACCTCTAAGTTAAATATATTAGAGTAGAAACAATTATCAAAAACTAAGACACTCCTGAATATATAACCTTCATCACCACAGAAAGAACAAATACATTTCACTTCATATGCTAGAAACGTAACACACATTGCAAATTCTCAAGTCATTCACACGCATCACGTGTTCCTATGGCTTGTTTGAATATATATCTGGCATTGCTAGACAGCCTGTCCTCGATAAACCTAACATGTAGCTGATAAAATATTTTTTTAAGTTCAATATAAACAGTGGAAATCATGAAAGCAGAACTAGTCATCAACTTCAGCAAAGCAACATAGTCCTGATAGCTTGACATTCAATATAAACAGCTCAATTCCCATTCGCGGAGTTCAATCATTTTCTAAAAATAGAAAGGAAAAAACTAAATCCTGATAGCTTGAATTTCTTTAAAAGTTGAAAATTCGAGATCTCCCACATTTCTAATATCTTGGCACTAGCAAGATAACAGATTTGTGACTTAAAAATATGGAAGGATTTAGGTTACATTGAATGATCAAATTTTCCTTCAAACTGAGAAAAAGCTTCTAATTGCAATCTAAACAACTTTCACAACTCTGCTACTAAGTAGCATGAAATAAATGTGTATTACTAATGCTGCAGCAAAGAAAAGAGAAAAAAAAAAAAGGATTACATGGTCAGATTAACAGTACCTCGATAATTCAGCTCCGTAGCAGAAATTTCATGATCTGTCTCGACATCCGTGTCACTCTTAGACAGGTTCATGGCTTCCATGAATAAATCCTCTCTTGGGACTAACATCTCCATAAGGTCTGCAAAGGAGAAATATTATGATTTCATAAGTTTGATTAAGATTAATAAAGGAAGATAAGGAGATATAAGTGACAACATGAAGTAAGCATAATCATTGACATTCATATGTCTCTAAAAGATGAAATTGCTAATAAACGAGGCAATACTCTCAGTAGATTTCTGATGGCACAGCCTACAGCATATGCACCAAGTGACTCTTATAGTCCAACTTTACACTCGAATCATGTTTTGCAGAATCCTTGTTCTGAAAATCCTCCAATTGTAATCTTTCCTCCAAAACAGAAATATATTGCCCTATCTCTACCTCACACATTAGCTTATATGATATTCAACCATTAATAAACTCAACATCATAATCAGCTTCCGAACTGGCAAAATGCTGAACAATTCCAGAATATTTAACTTTAACATAATTCTTAGAAACAACAGTGCCTCAATCTCCAAAACTTGTAACTTCCACATCATTCTTAAAAATAACTACCAAAAAAATTGAAAATAGAAATGGATAACGAAAACAATAATGATCCAAACCACTTTCATCACTGATCTAAGTTAAAAAAACAAAAAAAAAAAAAAAGATAATATCCAGCATTTTGAGATTGTTGTCCAGAGTAGAGGATGAGAAAAGCTAGTATTACTCGAAGGGGGGTAACTTCCGGCGGATTCGAACCAGAGCTCCGCCCGGCGCGCCTCCAGAGGCGACTCGTCCCGGCTAAAATCAAAGAAGCGAGCCGCGTCGAACTCGTAGTCGAGGTCAATTTCGTACACAGTGAAACTGTAATCCACCTCCTCCTCCTCCTCCTCCACCGCCGTCGCATTCTCAGTATCCTCCACCATGTCTTCCTCCATTGCCTCGCTCACCTCTCTCTCTCTCTCTCTCTCTCTCTCTCTCTCTCTCTCTCGCTCGCTCGCTCGACGCACGATGAAAATGTTTTAGTGAACACTGACGACTACCTGAGGTCTGAGAGGGGGGGAAAAGGCTGAAGGAGAATCTTGAAGTTCGAGAGAGAAAAATAATGGCAATTGAAAATGTGCTTCTGGTGGCTGGTGGGTACGATAGAGACAGGAGTTTGTGTGTAATTGTGTACAATTGTTTGAGAGAGAGAGAGAGGGGCACAAGGCGAAGAGGATCCGGAAATTTGAACAGCGACGAAAATGACGGATATGGGTCCAGTGATTCAGTCAATTAATTTAAATATAACTCAACTAAATATATTATCAATTTCCTAATTTTAATGTATGTATATTAAGCTATTAATCTAGTAATCAAATACTTATGCTTATTATAGACTAGTATAATATAGTGTACTGCACATATGATTGTTATAAAATTATATTTAAAACTGAAAAAGAATGGAGAAAAAAATATTTTGAATTTTAAATACTTTTAAAAAAATATATATTATTGTTTATATTTAAAATAACACTCGTACTCATTTCACTCATTTTATATTATAATATTTTTATTTTATATCATGTAACTACATTGTAGTTAAATTAATCTAAATAATTTAATTTTTTTAAATAACATTAATAGATAATTTAACTTAATTATAAAGATAAATATATTTATTTATTTATTTATTGATATTATATATATAAAAATTTGTAATAAATTCAAAAATTATTAATTTTAAAATATTTTTATAATTTATGTTGGTAATTTTTTTTATTTTTTTATTTTTTTGAAAGAAAGATTGAGGAAAAGAGAAATATTGAAAAAAAATTTATGCCTTGTAAACCATTTATAGAATAGATAATGATGTCAAAACATGATTAATTATCATAAAAATTTCATAAATATTCGATATATTTTTAGATATTCAGTGCCTATTTATTTTTTAGTTGAAAGTAAATTAAAATTCATCCACGTGAAATGGCAAAGCATTAAAATTTATCACATAAAATTCAGAAGCGTTTAAGTTACCCAGTTAGATTCAATTAGCTAATAGTTGATTGTTGATTGAATTAGCAAATTTTAATAAGGTGTTGAATTCATTTATATGTAAATGTCTAGTAAATAGTTTATTGTTTCATATGTAAAATTAGTTACAATTGCAATCTCCATTACCAAAATAATTTATATTAATCTATTGTTAATTTAACTTTTTTAAGGTAAAATGTTAGTTCATCAAAATCATAATCACTATAAACAAAGCCTAAACCTAGATTTAGTGACTAATTTAAACCAACACTATAATTTTCATAATTTTCCATGTCAAATCTTTTATGCATCAGTAGATCATTTTCTAGAAAAAGTGAGTCATGAATGTGGTCTTTCATCTTGGTCCACTGAGCAAAGCCTAAAACCAGCGAGAGAGGATAAATTGAGGCAATCACACCAGCGTCAAATCACTTTCATCACCCCAAAGAATCCAATTGATCTGATTTGGCTGTCACATTTAATGAAAGACCCCCTAATTTTAGTAGTTTCACTTTTTTTTAACATAAAAAAGGTACGGTTTTTATTATATTTGATTTTTGAAATTTTGAAATGTGAGGAGAGCTTTTATATTGGGAAATGGAGATGTTTGAATTGTCAGTTTGCGGGCAGGGGTATTAAATTATCTGTCCTTTAATGAGAGGGGCAAAGTGGTCATTGGACTTCGAGCTCTTTCTCGGGGCGGGTCGTGCCTGTCCCCAAGACACTGAAATTCCGGCGCGGGTCGAAAGTCGGGGCTCGCTTTTTTGGTTCAGGGGTAAAGTACAGTTTTGCCCCAACGGTTTAATTCGTTTTGTTTTTTTCTCGCTCAACTGCATAGTATTCTTATGGATCACGTCAGCAGTTAGAATCAACGGTAATTTTTTTGAAAATCGAGGGGTTATTGTCCACTGTGGGAGCGTCCAAGGTTGCTTTTCGTTGGATGAGGGATATATTTGTAATTACAGTTTGGGATTCTATATGGGAATCCTTTGTCCAGATTGTGTTTTTGAAATTCGGCTACAATTACGATCCCCAATGTATGGTGGGTTGACTTTAATTATCCATAATTTCGTTGAAAGTTTGTATTTTGAATTAAATTTGGCCATTTGGGTATGGTTATTTTGAATATTTTTTGTTTTATTTGTATTTTGACAACTATTTCTAAAAAAAAGAAGAGAAATTAAGTTTATATTTTGTAAAATGTGAAAATTAAAATTTACACTAAAAATCCATCTGAGTTCCTGAAGGAACCCGTTTGTCAGGTCTTCTTATCAGGTTGACATGTGTCCCTGAGCTGCTAAATGAGCTCCTTGACGAGGTCAAATTTCGATACCGAATTTAAACCTTCCCGGACCTGTTATATACTCGAGCTAACCACTCAAGCCAGTCTACAAAACTATTCGGAATGCTATATCAGTTATAATTGTGTCACTGGTGGACATACAATGATTCACTCAGGATGAACCTAGATGCCGCACAGATGCACATGCCCCCCCAACCTTTTTCATATATATGTGTAATTAATTAATAAATTATTGTTTTTCTTTTACTTTTATTATGATCATTATTTAGGGTGAAAAAAAAACAATATGTACATAGCTTGTCGAAACCCCATGAGAATTTTTAGTTTTCTTGGTTAGGGCGTGATTGTATATGAATTGTACAGTAAATGTCTCAATCAAAACTCAAATTTAACTCTACTTTAACTCAATTCCACTATCTCCAATATCATCAATATAATAAAATAATATCAATCAATCATTATTACACATCACATCAACTTTAATTCATTATTCATCCACTTATATAATTTTAACTAACCATCACTTCTAATCATTTTCTTCTACTTTTACATCAAATCAACTTTAATTATTTTAATTTAAATATTATTTTAATATATCCCCTAACAACTAACCATACTACTTTTTTTAAAATTTAACTATAATTAAAAAATAACTAATTTTTTACTAATTGAATTTATATCCAATCACCCCCTTAATCGCTAAATTTAGATAATACGTATATTCAAAATTCTTGTCGAACCTTAAAATATTCATAATTTTGTATCGTAAAATTCAATCTAAAGTAAAGTGTTTTCATGCTTTCCTCATTAAGCTAATCTATGATTGTTCATTTTTTAAAAATTTATACAACTTAATACTTTTTTATTTTGCATAAATGGTTTATGATAACATTTCTTTTAGCTCAATACTAATTTGCCATATCAAAAAGAGTTTTTAACAGCTATTATTAAAAATAAAATAATACAAATAAAAGTTTATGTGTAAATTAAGTGCTATTAATGTGAACATTAAAAAAGTTTGATTTTATTTTTATATATAATCTTTGTAGGCATTATATTTATTGTACCTTGTTGATAACCGAACTTGCCGAGGTGTTGCCAAAGCGACACATGTCCACCGCGAAAAGATCGAACCACCAGGACCGGCCGAGTTCAAGAACCGCTAAAAACCGACCCGACACAGCATAAGAGGTCGACACCACGCGGAATAAAACATAGGCCGAACAACATATTTGCCGACCTAAAGATTTGACAACTTACTAGTGTAGTCTAGATGTACCTAACAAATGTGCACAAAATATTGACAGGACAACTCATCAGTTGCAGAGCCGCGCAGAGCCTCCAACGTAATGTAGCCGACCCAGTCAATTAAATGTCATCTAGCCACCTATTTGTCGGAACACATGTCACTCGAGGAATTATTCTACCCATGCAGACTGACACTTAACCTAATTTAGAAGCTAACGTGTACATTTTACTTTACTATAAATAGTACCCTGTAAAACTGAGGGATCCAGTCTCAGATGAGCTGTAATAAGTTAAAAACATTCACTTCAAGTAATAATAGAGAAAAAGACTGAATAGTTTCTGTTCGACACTGATAAATTATTCATTTCTTTACTTTTGTGTATACATTATCTATTTTCGGGCAACGTACCCCTCCATAAAATCTCTTCTGGCAGTGAAATAAGAGCTTCTCCAATGGAAAATTCTACATTTTATGTTGTATGACGTGAAAAAAGGAAATTAAAAAACCGTGTCTCCAATGGTGAGTGTTAATTGTGGTATTATTTGTGATGTGTAAAATTGTAATTGGTTGGAGAATAGAGATAAATTGAATAAATAACAAATATATGATAGAAGTTGTTTAGAATGACTTCTACATTTAGAAAGCCTTCTAGACATTTTCCATACCACATCAGATTTTTTGTGCCATGTGGCAACAAAATAAAACAATGGAAAGGCCATTGAAGATGCTCTAAATATGCTACATATTCATAAACATGTTACTTCTCTTCCAAAAGTAGTTGCTAGTATCGGTTATTTCGTTTTTTTTTTTTTTTTTATTTCAAATTTAAAATGCACTTGCTGATTCATTTTTTCTTGTCATGCAGCCCGCTAGGGTACCAACTACCAACGGTATAATCTGTTGAAGCTCCGAAAGTCAATGTCACGTTTGAAGAAGCATAGATATGGTTCTATAGTAGTGACTTTCGCACTCCATAATTGGACTTTCCAATTTGATCAAAACCTTCTATTTATAGCTCTCATATAGCTGTACATTAGTGGTTTTGATGTGGAGATAGTCCAAGGCTCTGGTTATATGCCAATTAATACAAGTTGTTATATTGCCGTTGAAAAGAAAATAAAAGAATCACTAATTGTACTAGGATAACTAACTCCATGCACATATTGTCGTGTAAATTCCCTATCAATGCAACTTCTGATAATATTAATTTCATTCACGATAAATGACCTGTAATGGCTTTAAAATAGGCATGAGACTTGGGCAGTGAAAGTTTTCCAGGCTTCCGACTTCGCACTCGAACTCAGCTTGATCGTTTGATATCCCTAAAGGTTCAAACGATGCATCTTCAAGCTCCTCCCATTTTCTGTGTACTTTTATTTCTCTGAAGGAACACATGCTGCTGAACACACATGTTGAATATTCTGCTTCACAAAATACACACTCAAGTTGAATAGATTCAACTAATAAGAGTAATATTGAAGACTAAAGAATGAAAAATATCTATAGCTCAAATGCTAATCTGTGATGTCCACATCGACTCAGCTTCTTGTAAACTCACTTATGTTCATCACACACTATTAGAAAGAGAACTTTTTCATAAAATTCGGTGAATTACCAAGAATCTGCATTTAATACATCGACACTAAAACATAAGGCATAAATTAACAGTGTACAACTCTCGCGAAGTATCACCACTAAAGAAAGCTATGATCTTTTTAGTTTTTACTACATACAAGTACGCTTGATCATAAGAATCGAAAGAGCAGCAGTATCAAGGGAAAATAAAGTTCTCCCTGCTCATCAATCTAGAACTCCATATCCCCACCTTCCATGCAGGTCACACAATTAGCCACTACTAAATTAAGAAATGACCAAAAGGCAGAATAAGGAAAAATACATATATATATATATATATATATATATATAGATTTCATATTTCTATAATCTCCCTGTGGTGTATCTTTACCAACAAAAACTTGATTCCTGGGAAATATTTTCATATACGAACCAAAAGTTCACGGCAACAATAGCTCCTCTTCCATCTGGAGTTCCTTGAGTCGTTTTTTTGCATATAGAGTTATGATCACTGTTGAGACCACAGTAATGCAAAAGCCAGCAACATTGAACACAATTTGAATTCCTGATAGGGAGTGCTGGTCGTGTGAAGCATCGGCTAAAGTCCTAATGAGGATGCCACTACAATTAAACAACACATAATTAGTCAAGAAAATTTCGGCTCTCATGCGCAAACAAAAAGAAGAAGAAAAAAAAGGAAAGACGAAAAATACAATTAAATTATATTAAGCAATAAGAATATCAAAGTATGATATTCAGACATAGAAAAGCTAATGCTACAATTAACAATCGAGATCCAGGGATTCCTGCCAGTTGATAATTTGCTTACAACCATAAGAAAGTAACAATAATATGCAATAAGAAAGTGTGTACATGTGTACTGTATATAAATAATCTAACAAAAGTCTATCCCATCTCACCAAATTAACACCGTACAATAAGAAACCTAAAATATGGGAATTTGTTCAAGCATCTAACAACAGATTGTGATAAGAGGATAGATAGTACATTCACAACACGAAAACAAGTACAATACTAAAAAACAAGCAACTTCATATTCTTTGCCATCAAATTTCAAAGCACACAGTGATGCAAGAAAACAGCAGTATTTAAGTACCCCAAAGACCACAATATGAAAAAATTATATTACTGAATCCAGGTATTGCACTCCCAGTGAAAATAGTTCAGACAAAACAGCATCAAAAGAATCCTAGAGAACACTAACCAATAAATATCTTCTAATTATTAACAAAAAAAAAACTTCAGATATGAGTTGAAGAAACCGATCTATAATAATACACAATGAGTTCGAACAGAAAGCAACAACATTTGATGATTTATGAGTCATTAGATCGTCACAAATTTATATGCACAAATATACTCACATCACATATAAAGAGAGGAGGGGAAGAGGGTGGACTCACGTGTAAAGTGCAACAAAAATTTCTGGGATCATTCCCACAATTGTCCCCAACAAATAAGGACCATACTTCACATCAGTAGCCATGGCACAGTAGTTATACACAACATAAGGGAAAGGAGAAATCCTAATCAAAGTAACAGCACGGAACTGATTGAACCAACTTCCCTCACCGGCCAATCTTATAATAGAAGCTTTCTTTGGGTACCTTTCCAGCCATGCCTGCAGTAAGAAATATAGAGAGTGTACTTGTTATTAACTAAAGATACGAAAAAAAGAAACAGAAAACCGNTCCCTCTCCCAAATTATAATGGGGATGACTTCCTGTAAAAAAAAAAAAAAAATACGCATCACGTTCAGATAAAAACTGACTATGAAATAATGTCAGATGAAAATGATCACATTGGCAATAGAAACCATAATAGGTGGAAATGAGTGAATGATCTAAGAGGGCATTGAACTCGGCTTATATGCATACACTTTTCCTGCCAAATACAGATTAACAGATGGCAAAAGTATAGAGACTGCCTGCATATCTACAACATATCCACCCAATACTATAGTTAAGAAAACTACACAGGTTAATCTAAACGGATAGGGGAAAAAGCATATATTACAATAACAAAATTAAGCTCCACGTCCTAGTGAATCACAAGGAACAGAAGCAGAACACATAAAAATTAATCCATTTATGCACAAATTCATGACTTTCACAACGAAAAACCAGTTTGCGCCAATTCAGAAGAAAACTAACCTTATCCATGAAGAAGGGCCCGACCCACTTGAAGAAAACCGCACCCAACACGGCAACAAACAGCACTACCAGCACCAGCTTCGCCCACCACCAACAAGACCACCACCAACCTCCGACACCGGCATCGGCACCGCCGCCGCAGCAACCCGACGAGGACGCCTCCGCCTGACACGTGGCCACACCATCGGCACCACACTTCTCCAGTTGCACGTAATCGCCCCCCGCCACAAGATCTTCACCAGCTGCATTGCGGGTCATCACACACCCAATCACAAACCCGATCTTTCTGATCAATTAATGGAACCCACCTCCGGAATCACCAACAGGAAGATAAAATTAGAAGTGTAATTATTGTTGAAGGAAAATATGCACAACAAATGGACCCCAAAGCAATACAGATTAGAGGGGTTTTCAGATTTTTGCCGTAACAGCTCAATATAACCGTTTTAGGAACTATTTTCCTCACTTATCTTATCTTCTCTTTTTAAACATCAATGGCTACACGCAGTTAAAATGCAGCACGGCAAGATTGGGTGAGATGAAGGGAGTAAAAGAAAATCAGAGTGCAGCACCGGGCTATTGATGAATGAAGCAATCGAAAAGAGGGCTTTTACTCACTAATTAATTATTAATCAGAGACAATCCCATTTGCAAGTGTATTGGATTTGAATGAAAATTAATATACTTAATAATTAATATTATTATTATCTTCTATATAATGTAATAGTTTGATACGAATATATGTTTGTATAAGATTTTAAAATGTATTAAATTTCGGATTTTTTTTATTATAGTATTTGATAATATATTAATTAGTTTACGTATTTATTTTGACTAGTATTCGATCATGTGCACATGCACATAGGAAAACAAAAAATTATATATTATATGTATGTATATGATATTTATAAATTTAAGTTAAATAAAGTGTGTATTACATTTTAAAATTTTGAGTATATGTAAATGTATAATATAAATATAAATTATTCAACATTCATATAAATCAGTTTTTTTTTTATAACTATAAAACATAATAGGAATATTAGCTGTAAAATAATTTAATATTGTATATTCAGAAAATTTAAAATCTTGTAAGCTGTTACAGAATAAAAAATTAATGATAATAAGGTTTTACTTGTGTAACTGTCATTTGAATGTTGGTCATAAAGATTTTTAATAAATTAAGTCCTATTTTTATTAATTGCTAATTGAATAAAATTTATTTTCATAAATATTTTTATTAAATGAAGTTCTATTTTTTTAATTGTTGGCTGAATAAAATTTATTGAAGTTTGCCAGCAATTATATATATATATATAGATTTGTGAATGGATACAAGCATCAATATTTTGATTTCTTGTTGTGCTGAAGTTTGATCCCTTCCGTGTAGCCATACTGTATCGACTATCGAGTTACAAATTTATTTTACCCGTTAATTTTAAAACTAGTGCGGTTAACTTGAATTAAATAATTGCGTACCTTCATTTTAAAATTAATATTAACTAGTACAACACTCGTGTATTACGCGAGTGCTTGTTAAATAATTATTTTTAAATTTTAAAATTAATAAGAAGCATTATTTTAAATTTTACAGTTAAATTTAACTCAATTTTAACTCAATCTTACTACCCTTAGTATTATCAATATAATTAAATGATATTAACCAATTATTCTTACACATCACATCACCTTTAATTTACTATTCATACACTCACATAATTTTAACTAACTATCACTTTATATCATCTTTCTCCTACTTTTACATCAAATGAATTTTAATTATTTTATTTTAATATAAAATCAAAAATTTTACTAACAACTAATTATGCTATTCTTTTTTAAAAAACTTAATTATGGTTAAAAAAAAACTCATTTGAGCAGATATATTTGTATACAAACACGCCCTTAAATATTTTAAAATTTGTTGAATTTTGAGACTTGTTAAGATTTTGAGATTTAAGCTGAACTCTTAGAAATCTTAAGTTTCGAAATGGAATAAATTTCGTAATAGGTTTTGTTTCTGAAATTTTAGAAAATCTTAAAGGTCTTACTAAATCTCAATGTCAAATAAGTTAAATACATTGCATTTTGTTAAGACTTTTTGAAATCTCAAACAAATACTAAAATTTTTTAGAAGTTTTAAAATGTCTAAATTAAATACACCATGATTCTTATAGTCCGAACAATTAATAATACACTCCCATTAATTTAATAAGAATCAACATTGGACTATATGACAAATTGAGAATAAATATAAATTCAAGTTTTGAGTTCAGAAAATGTGAAATTCAGGTCTTGAGAGAGGATTTTTTTACCCCAAAAAAAAGTTTGTTTATGTTCTGGATTTTCTAAATACGTTTTTTTATGTAATTTTAATTGAAAAACGTATTTACAAAATACGTTTTTCAATTCAGAACTTTTTTTTTTGTTTTTTTTTGTTCACTTATTTTTTTTATTGTTTTTTATATATAAATTTCCCATCTCAAGAATCTAAAATCGGGGCCTTCATCTGTAATTCTGCCTAATTAACGAGCTCCCTCTAGTGGTTCACTAATGGACCTCATGCCCAAAAGTCAATACCCACTACCAAAATAGATTCTCAAGTGCCGGCCATTTTCTGGCAGAAGGCAAAAGAATGAGTGCGAGCGGCATGCTTCTGAACCCCCGTCCGCACTTCCATCGCCGCCACTCTTTTATTCAATCGGAAAATCGATGGCTCAAGTTCACCGGCGATGCCGCTTTCTCATCCCCGAAAAATCTGAATCGCTCCAACTTTTCAGGTCTCTTTTCGCCGCATTTTCAATTTCAATCTCTTACTCAATGACAACGGAGTGTGAAGTTTAAAACGAAAAACAAGCAAAAGTTGTTTTTTCTGTAAATAGTAATAATTAAATTCGTCTGCAATGCAGGATTGTGTCTTCCAAGTGTATTAGCATTTAAAGTACTTATATAGTGAAGCTAAATCAATCTCTTGGTGAACTTTTGATTTTTCTTTGAACCATATCGACGTTTGATTTTGGTGCGTTGCCCCCAAAAATGCAGCTAAATTTTCAAGAGCATTCATAGTATGCAAGTGTGCGCCGGAAAATTCACCTCCAGAGCAGCCTTCTGATCATGCATTTGGATCTCTTGAGGTGTCTTTTATATGGTTTTCTAGTTCTTACTACAATTGATTTATTTCAATTCTAAAACTTATGGCTTTAGTTTCCTTATTGTGATTATTTGGTTGTAGATTGAATGTTGTCCTATTAATTATGATTCCATTACAATGTGTGTGCGAGTTTGGGACTTCAAACTGTTTGCCTTTATTATCATGTCCCTGCAATAGTATTAGCTAAGTAAATGGTCTGATTATGCAGATTGTATTAATATCATCTTTTAGTTTTCTCCATGAAATTGATTTTTCTTTTCAATACTTTGCGTCAATAGAGTTGTGTGAATAAAATGGCATTTATAACTTGTGAGGAAGATTCTCTGTTTTCAATCAGTTGATTGCAGTAGTACTTCCTACATGATGTTTCTTACAGTAGTCTCATTCTGGTTAATTTGATTCAGATCCAAGATGAGATCTCATTGATGACCATTTTGAAGGGAGCAAACTCTTTTCTACCTCAAGTGGTCCTAGCAAGTACAGTTTTGGCTCTTATATACCCGCCCTCATTTAGTTGGTTCACTAACAGGTGTACTGCTATTCTTTGCATAATTCTTGTAAGCATGATGCCAATTCAAGGCTTAATTGCTGAATATGATGAGTTGAGAGGATCAAAATGTGTAATTCTGAAGTGGGGATGGTCTCTACGATGACTGGGAACTGGGGAACAAAGATATCAATATGTTTTGTGTGACTGTTGGTGTGTGTTAAGATGATAAATTACAAGGAAAATGTCATATTATTTGAACACTTTGTGCCAGTTTAACGCTTTACATCATTCGGCTTTCATATTCAGGTACTATGCTCCAGCATTAGGATTTTTGATGTTTGCAGTCGGAGTTAATTCAAGCGAAAAAGATTTTCTCAAAGCTTTCAGTAGACCAGCAGCCATTATTGCTGGCTATATTGGTCAATTTGTTGTGAAACCCCTTCTCGGGTACTTTTTCGGCACAATTTCAATGACTATATTTGGTCTTCCGACTTCCTTAGGTAAAAAGATGTTCCTTGCAAGATTTTATGCCTTGAAATTCAAATAAAAGGCCTAACTTCCATTACTCTGCTGGTCAGCTGCTGGGATTATGTTAACTTCTTGCGTCAGTGGTGCCCAGCTCTCCAATTACGCCACTTTTCTAACAGATCCTGAGATGGCGCCACTTAGCATTGTAATGACGTCTATATCCACTGCCACTGCTGTTTTTGTGACCCCGTTTTTGTCTTTGTCGCTTATCGGCAAAAAGCTTCCGGTTGACGTGAAAGGGATGGTTTCCAATATCCTCCAAATCGTTGTCACTCCTATTGCAACTGGATTGCTTTTAAATAGGTCTTTTTTGCTACTTCTATGGAGATAATTAAGGAAACTTACGCATGAGGTTTAGTCTAATTTCTAAAAACCCCAATTAAGATAACCTCTTACATTTTTTGTGCTTAGCTGTCAAGTTATATAGACATATAAAGGATTGTTTGTAATTTAGTAAATTATTTATGTATTTTGATAAACCTCAGTGGCAAAGTTTCCATAGTCAAAACCCACTTTGGATTATATACTTTCAGTTTGAATCACATGCTACACTAACAGCTTCACTTACTTTATCCGACTCTTGCTTTGCAGGTTTTTTCCTAAAATTTGTAATGCCATCCGACCATTTCTGCCCCCGCTTTCGGTTTTCGTGACGGCTCTCTGTGTTGGGGCCCCACTTGCGATCAACGTGGAGTCAGTGATGTCACCTTCTGGGATTTCAATCCTCCTGCTCGTGATTGCATTTCATCTTTCGGCTTTCATTGCAGGGTTTTCTCTCACGGGTATCATTTTCCGTGATTCCCTTGACATCAAAGCTCTGCAAAGAACTTTATCCTACGAGACAGGTGATTATAATAATGTTGACATCGTTAAATTGGTGAACGATGGTAATTGTTGGTTGATCCATGATGGCATGATCCAAATTAACCAGCCACTTTTTTTTCCCCCTTTCTTTTAATACTATTATTATAGGCATGCAGAGCAGCCTTCTGGCTCTAGCGCTTGCAAATAAGTTCTTTCAAGATCCACTCGTCAGCATTCCTCCTGCTATTTCGGTAAAGTTAATAAGTGATAACTAATGTATTTGACCAAGAATGCATTGGCTGCTGATGTTTTGAGCGCGTCATTTTTTGCATCTCAACTTACTGCTTTCGGGAAATAAAACCCATGCAAAGATTATGGGTATTTTGTTGAATCTCGCATGCTGGTATTATTTATCATAAAATCACTTTTTCCTTTGATTCTGCAGACGGTAGTTATGTCGTTGATGGGATTCTCTCTCGTAATGCTCTGGGCCCACAGGAAACAAACTACTCTCCAATGAATGAAGGTATTCGTACCCAATCAGGTCTGGTTTACTGTTTTCATAGAGTTTAACTTTCTTGCTCTTCTTTCTCGAATGTGGAGAAGTGTGTACACTAGCATACAAATGGTTCTGGAAGATTCATAAATGGAGAAAAATTTTTAACTGCTCGGCAGAAAGATGTAGCAGTATCATTCAAGCAAAGAAATACTTCAAAACATACCGTAACTGTTAGTTGTATTTCTCGTTTGGTGTTTCAACAGTGTATACAGACCTGGAAATGTGTTTTCCAGCCAATGTGTAATGTTTGTTAGGAGTATCAAGAACCATTATATTATTTTGTCTGCTGACTGACGTGTTGAGAAGATCCTATTGAGGCAGGGTCTAAAGCCGATAGATTGGAAATTTTTCTTTTTATTTGCCATGTAATAATAATAACTCTTTCAATTATCTTCTACCTTTCATCCGAAGTGTTGCTGTATAGATCTTACGGCTGGGATTGGATATAATTTTTTTATTTGTTTTGTCAAGATTTTTCTCATTGAAACGAAAATGAAACAAAAATTTCGACATAACTATTCATTTTTCATCTCGTTTTTACCCTACATATCTCATTAGCACAATTAAAAAATAAACGAAACTCTTAATGTGTATTTTCCAACTAATATCATTTATCATTCACTTACATATTTCTAGCTACAACCTTAATAAAATCATTATTTTTCATGATCTACGAATATTCATCACGCACACAACTCTTTCTGAATATGATACATATTTCTATCATCAAAAGAATATGAGGAAACAAAATGAACAGAAATAAAGGGGAAAAAAGCATATAGATTCCCTTAAGATTTCATCATATTCAGGCGGATGGTTCATCGAGAGCTCTTGACCTATGAATCAACTTTGTCTTGCACCAAAATCAGTGTAATTGTCAACTCTTACTAGGTATTAATCACATTTCAAAATTCAAACTCTTCGACCAATTGCACGCACTACCAGTGGCTATCTCTATCCAATACAGAGCTTATTGTGCAGTACTCATAATTCATAAATAAAGAGACGAATCATTACATTTTGCCTTAGTTTAAGCAAGGAAAAAGAGTGTTGGTTAAGCAAAACTAACCAACTTTTTTCGCGTGTAAATAATTAAATATACAATTTCACTCCCTTTTCTTTTATAAATATTATTTAATATTATTTACCAATACATCCATTTATACTATTATGTAACAAAATACATAAGAAGTCAACAATTTATGGCAATGCATTAATATCAGGTGATTGACCTCTGGGTAATTGATTGACCTCCGGGGACTTGTGATTGAACCCGGCTCTTGGTCTCTGGGTCATCGTTCAACCGTTCGTCTGTTAGTTCAAATGTTGAACATATAATTAAATTCTTAAAAATCCTAATTATAATTATACTATTTTATCATCTACCTATACATAAAATAATAAAAAATAGATATTTTACTTATAGATGAATTTTATAATAGATTAAAGTTATTAGGTTTTTGGATTGTGACTGCAATAGTAAAAATGAGTTGTCGATGGCACCTTATAAATGGGAAAAAAAAGTTTATAAATAGGAAAAAAAGGGTTTGTTGGATGTTTTGGTTAAACCTAAAAAATTACACAAATTCTTATTCAATCCAGCTTAACCGTTTGATGGTCGACTCGTCATATTTTCTTTTGAAAAATTACATACTGATACTACGAATATCAGAGAAATGCTAAGGTCCCGTTACGGTACCATCTCGTCAAGTGTTTTAACCGTTGGATCACATGTAATTTGTATAAGATAGATAATCCAACGGTTTAAACACTTGACGGGATGATACCGTAACGGGACCGTAGTATATAGCTACTATTTTTCATTCTCTGCACGTGAAATTTATTGGTTATTTCTATAATTGGTTGCGTCTCTCCCACTTTCTCATATTTGACAGCAAGTATGAATATACTCTCACTTCATTTACTTGTTGCTCTCACAGTTTGTCTCCCTTTTGTCGTCTCTCTTTGCAGTAGAAACAGACCTCTCATTTTCAACTTCGGCGATTCAAATTCAGACACCGGCGGCATCACCGCCGGTCTGGGATTGGAATACCGTTACCCGTACGGCCGAGCCTTTTTCCGGCGACCAACCGGCCGAGCGTCCGATGGGCGGCTGGTCATTGATTTCCTCTGTAAGTAGAGCCTGCTCGACGAAATTCACACCTCGATTAGATTTGCTACCTTTTGTAGTTTTAATTTTTACGACTTTTTTTTTCTAATCAAGCATCTTTACTTTTGAATTTACGAGCATTCAAAAATGGTTTCATTCATCAGACAATTTCTGTCTTTTTTGCTCTAATAGCGGAGAATTTTCAAGCTATAAGCTTTGTAGGTTGCTAATTTGTGTGAATACTGTGATTGGTACTAAGTTTTTTTTTTCCCCCAAATTCTCGTGATTAATTGTTTTGTTTTCTATGATGGTGACTTAGACGACCCCGATCAAACGAAAGATAACAAAGATATATATTTATGCTATAAAATTTCATACTTCTGTTTATGTTTTTCTGTTTGAAATTATGCCGACAAAATATGATTGTTATCCGTTAGACCGTTTAACAGAAGTCTTACGCCCATATTGTTCTTTAAATTATGAAGAGAAATTGGGAATTAAATATTTATATGCACAAATGTGACATAACTTACTAGATGGAGGTGAAATATTGTTTCAGATGCAGAACTGCAAATAATTGATGATTATAAACTATAATAAGTCTGAACTGAGCAGATTTGCACAATTCTACTGACTACTGCTTTTCCTTTTAGGCAAGTCGTTTAAATGTTTAATATATTCATTACAAAGAACTTGATATGAAATTTCCTGGTATAACTTGCATTGACAGGTGAATATCTTCACACGAAATACTTAAGTCCGTATTTGGATTCTTTGGAATCCGACTTCTCGAATGGAGTCAACTTTGCAGTAACTGGATCGTGCACACTCCCTAAACTTCGGCCCTTCAATTTGAATATTCAAATTCTTCAGTTCAAGCACTTCTACAACCGCTCAGTGGAGCTTCATTCGAAAGGTAAGTAACATGAAAACTGCATTCTTCCTTGAAAGAAAAGGCGTGGGTTCATTAAGTTGTAAATTGGAATTTTTCGTTTATAGGTCACATAAATTTGGTGGGAAAGGATGACTTCAAGAACGCACTTTACACATTTGATATTGGGCAAAATGATCTTTCGGGTTCATTTGGCGCCATCTCATATGCTGAAACTGTTGAAAGAATCCCTTCTTTCATATCCGAAATCAAAGATGCTATGTGGGTGGGTCTCATTTTGTTCAATGAGAGGTTACTTAGATTGATATCCTGCCTGGAGTGTTGTGTTTAAATGAAATAACAACCTACAGTATCTTATAAATCTGGTTATACATAACTTTTGCTATTTATCGTTGCAGACGAATAGAAGTTGATACTTATAAGACATGAACCACTTTTTTTTTTTTTTGAATTGAATTATCTGGTTGGTCTTTATATTAATCAAAATTATGTAATTCAGGCCATATATCAACTCGGTGGGCGGAATTTCTGGGTGCACGGCACAGGACCATTGGGTTGTTTACCTCGAGAAATTGCCCTTAGAGAAAAACTAAATAACAGCAATTTCGACCAATATGGATGCATAAATTCTTTGAACGACGGTGCAAAAGCATTCAATGCTGAGCTAAGTTCCCTTTGTGAACAGCTACATTCTCAAATGGAGAACTCCACGATCGTCTATGTGGATATCTACTCCATCAAGTATGACCTCATTGCAAATTCCACATCATATGGTGAGTAAATTTTTTCTTAATATAAAACTCGAGTTTCTCTTTTTCCTTCTTTTGGGATGTTCATCCACTTACCCAATGCACGTTTTTTTTTTTTTTTAATATAAAGGCTTCAAATATCCGTTGATGGCTTGTTGTGGACATGGCGGGCCGCCTCACAACTATGTTGATGATTTTGACAAGACGTGTTTGGGCACTAGATTTAGTGTTTGTGATGAAGGAACACCGTACGTAAGTTGGGATGGAATTCATTACACGGAGGCTGCCAATGCCATTGTTGCCTTGAAAATACTTTCAACTCTTTACTCGTCTCCACCATTGGAATTTGACTTCTTTTGTAACTCGAAAATGCGTTCTACTTGTTATTTGTCTTCAACATAGGAGTTTGACTTCTCTTCGCGTAAGCTCTGCTCGTAACTTTGACTCACGAGTTCATTTGTGTGTTCTATGGTGGGAACTTAGTGAGCTCTTTGTTGTAATATGCTATAAGTTAGCAAAAATTCGCACTCCAACGATTAGGGGATCCTTAATATTTACTCGTCGTATGTATTAAATATTCAGTCCCACATCGTTTATATAGGAAAAATGACCTATTTTTCTTATATAAACAATATGAGACAACTCACAAGTTAATATTTTAATACACCCCTTGCTTGTGAAGATTCATAAAGGGAAGATTCTAATAGTATGCTTTGATTAAAATTGTATGCTTATATTGTGAAATGTAAAACTTTTATTGAAGTTCTTTTTCGAACTTTTTTTTCCCTCTTTCCTTCTCAAGTTTCGGGTCCTTGCAGAAACTCCCTATGTTATTTCAAAGAAAATATAGTAAACGAAGTTTTAAATATAAGTTCGATACTCAGTTTCCATAGTTTTCCTTGACAATAAGGTTACAAACTTACAAAACTCAGAACATAGAATCAAATTGTGACTATCTAGCTAGAGTAGTAATAAATTTTCCAGGAGGAAATAAATTTAATCCAAGAAAAAAAATTCAATCTTGGATTGAAAAAATAAATACTTGTTCTGTTTTCTCATTATTGACTATACTATAGATCAGGCTTTATCACTGCCTTTGAAGTTCTTGTTCAGAAATTCCTCGAGCTTGTCATCCATTTCTTCTACCTGTTTATACACACACACACACACATGCAAAATCAAATGGAAATCTCACCACTAGCTTAGAATATTAACGTGAAAAACATTCCTTTCAAAACATATGGTATTTTGAACTCAGGGCAGTCCTAGAAATTGCAATATAAGATGGGAAAAAAAGTTTCGATAAACTTATGCTACAATATGTTCATTGTGTAGCTTAAGAGCACAATACGAATATCATAACATGGGAAAAAGAAAACGTTCGATTTGTGGGATGACAAAATTAAACTAGGTTAAGATTCAACCCAATTAGCTCATGTGATCATTTGGCGACATGGTTAATCGAAAAAAACCGGGACAAACAAAGAGGTAGTGTAGTATATAGAACAAAACAATTTACCTTATCCATCAAATCTTCGACTTTTTGGGCATCTTTTACGGTTTCTTCAGCCAGATCCTCCACGATACCAACGACTTTCTTAAGGCTTCCCTCAGGCAATGACTCTGCAAGGTTTTCGGCCGCCTTATCCACCTCCTCCGCCACTTTTCCCACAGTGTCGGCTATTTTCTCGACTGTTTGGGCCGCCATGTCAACCTGCTCTGTAAAAAGTAAAATTACACTCTAAAAATAGGTGACGGGAGAAAAATGCTCAAATTATGTTACACATTTGTTCGATTAAGTTAAAATGCCTTAGCAATTAGCAAGCTTTGGATCCAAAGTTCATTTAACTTTACTCTATTGTTACTAATATTTGAGTAACATGTATTCAACAAAGATGGAATGTTATTGTTGGAACTATGATCGTGAAAACGAAAGCTAAATGGCAAATTAAAATCAAAAAAAAAAAAACAAATTAGGATTGCGGTTGATTTTCTTACTCTGTCAATCTAGAACTTTGGAACTTCACTATTTTTTTGGGTATTTAATGAAATGTCTCGTTTTAGTGTGGCGTTTAAATATGTTTATATTTACCATCGAGTAATATTCTCAACTTTCCTCAAATATGACACATCAGTTTTTCATTTCAAGAACGTGAATGTATTATTTTACTACTTCTTCTTCTTCTTTTTTTTTCTTTTTTGACGTGTCGTTATTCTTCATCCACATTAGATAACGAGCCAATCACGTAAACTTCGGATACTCGATTTATTGATTGCGAGCTCCGATTTTTAAGCGAAATGCTGGGATTGAATTGCGCACGAAACAAAAATATAGATCTAATATGCAATTTAGCCTAAAATGAAAATACGGCTGGACAACTTTTTATTATCTATTTATTATATATTATATACGAACCAAGAACCCTTACTTGTTAATGTTAATAGCCTTTGGACCATTAAAGGTACAACTACAAGCAGCCCAGCAACCCCTGCTAACCTGCAACACAAACCCATTTGTCAAATCTTAATACATCACACAGAACTTCTACAAATTTAACTACATGCGTTTTATCAACACACAGATAAGAGTACGTAAATTTTTTAATTTTTCTTGAAGAAAAATGTGATTCATAATTAAAGTTATGTTATATTTGACTATGCTTGACCGGCACGAGATCTATTTAGGTTACAATTGAAATTAATTTTCAGTTAACCAAACTTTTTTTATTGTTCTTCTCACAAAATAAAAATAAAAATAAAAAAGACACTATTCCGACCATGGATTGTCGCCGACGGGCAGCGAGAGCCCCGGGATGCCGCCGGGAATCGGAAAAGAAGCCACCGCATCTCCGATCACCTCCGGTGATGCCTTCCTAACAATCAAATCCCTGTAAATTTAATCAACCGGAAAAAACTTTATACATGATCGGCAATCCCACAATCTCTCATACAAAAAAAAAGGATACCGTTATTTACATGTTTAGCGATTTTTTTATTCTGGCCGGAAAAAATTCTGGCGGGCAGCTGATTTTGCTCCGGCGAGGAAAGGAGCCAGTTTGAGGAGCAGTATCGGAGGTGGGTTTGAGAGAGAGGGTGCCGCTAGCCCAACATGAAACGGCCATGGATTTGAAGTGTGTGTGATTTTGAATGTTTTCTTTTTTTATCAAAAAGATGATGGTTTAGATCTGTGTGAAGAATGAATGGGGAAAGGTTGACCGCGAGCATTTATGATTTTCAAATATTTAAAAGAAAAAGATTAGGATGATTGAGGTAGTTTTTGAAACTCTCACGTGCTATATTTCAGTCTAATAAAGCCAGCTACCAAAATTGCCGGGAAAGAGAGGTGTCCGTAGCCTTCACTCGGTCATGAATTTTAGACATGCCCACATACCGGTCCGGAATCGACCCAAAGTCAATAAGTCCGGTATTGATTCCGTAGTTTGACTGGTTTGCTTCGGGGGCCCTTTATAAATTTTTTTACCCGCGGTCCGGTTTGAGGTTGGGCCCCTTGTATAATTTTTTTTTATTTTTTATTATTTTTCTGGATCGGACCAAGCTGATTCGTGTCTTGCTAGTAGCTGTTGGCAGTTCGCCAATCTGGGACGTTGGATCCTTTTGATTGTTGGAGATCCAACGGTTAGATTTTTTTTCTTTTTTAATTGGTTCCAATTCGGGTCTGACCCGGTCGCCTAGAATCCGCAACATTCGGCCAACAAATTTTTTAAATTTGACTGTTGGATCATCTTGATCGTTGAGATCTAATGGTCCGGAATCGACTGGCTCGTTTGACTTGTCGGGCCGACTCAGACCCGGTGAG
>BKCP01006848.1:1812571-1824090 GCA_008636005.1 Striga asiatica | reverse complement strand
AAAACTCAGATTTTTTACACCATTATTCCTCTCTTCTATACTCATTTCTAAGTTCTTGAAGTGTTAATTTTTAGTTTGTGTGCTCGGTTTCCTATAAATCAATCCGATTCTATATAAATTCGGCCCCGGACTCCAGATTTTATACATTCACTCTTATTTTGGTTCAGATTCTACTCGAAGACGATTCACCTATATTTTTACGCTTTTGGTGGTCGTGTCGGTAATCGGCCATCGCAAAAGCGTAAAAATGTAGGCAAATCGTCTTCGAGTAGACTTCCATTGCTGACGCCGAAAGAAGGTGTCCAATGAGAAAGAAAAAATGACCAACATTTTATACGTATTTGCAACCATTGTCCGCTCGATTCCAAAAAGAAGTACGCTTTCAAAACCGATGATGAGTATATAACATTGCAATGGCACATACGATCACATCATCTTGCCAAAAAGAAGATTCCCACGATCGAAACACAATTCAAGGTCCCGAGCAGGAGTAGCACTGCATCCACAGGTATGTCTTCTACTTTATTCTAATACTTCCATGAAAACAATTGAAAAAAACTAGCTGAATTGTTTTCTGCTTCGACTTTTCCTTTTGGCTTTATTGATTCCGATTTATATGAAAATTTTGCTCAAATGACTTTAAACCCAACCGCGTCTCGGGTTCACGCACTACTCTCACTCGTGATATTCAAAGTATTGTGAGTGAGAAACAAATAATTTTGGCGCAAACTTTTGGAATTTTAAACCAAAGAATTTCTATTTATCGTGACATTTGGTCTGACCATTGGCAAGGTAATTTTTACATGAGATTACTTATCATTGAGTAGATGATAGTCTTACATTACAAAAACGTTTATTGCATATACGGAATTTCCTAATGCGCACATTACTTCTAATATCGCTCGTTTAATTTCGCATGTCTTGAATACGTATAAAATCGAAGAAAAAAAAACTACTTTTTTCCATTTCTTTTGATATTGATAATGTTGCATCTATACCCGAGCTTAAGGAAATTTGTCACCACCTTTGTGGGGAAATTTTTTTCATATTTGGTGTATATGCCATGTTCTTAATCTTTGTGTTCAAGTGGGGTATCATGCTTTGAAAGAGAAGGTCACGCCTATTAGGAATTACGTTACTTATTTATATCGCCGTCCGCAAGAAATGAAAAAATAAGGACATTTTTGTAAAGAAAAAGATATTCCAACTCGAAATACCAACCCATTGAAACTCAACATATAAAATGTTAATGAAAACGTTTGCACTTTCTTATCAATTAGATGAACTTTCTAAGAGTCCTCAATGTAAGGATTGTGATATCATTGTTGCAGTCTCTGATTGGTTAGATTTTCAAGCACTTTTTAAAATTTTTAGAAACATTTCAAGATGCCACTAACTTACTTTCCGGTATATATTATCGTATTGCTGAACTTGTTGTAAGTCATTGTGTAGCAGTAATGTGGGATTTTAGAGAAATTTTTGCTAATGATCTTTACAAACACGCCGAACTTGTAAGAGATATGTCAAGAAAACAACTAAAATAGTTTTTTTTTTATTTATTTTTTGATATATTTTTAGTTACATCTTTGTTAGATCCGTCATTACGTGAATATGGCTTGCCCAACAAACTTCACACATAATATGATAATATGTTTTACTTTCACGTCCTATTGATGTCCCGACTATCAGTGTAAGACCTAATCCATGGCAGCTCGTCGAGCAAATAAAACTTTAATTGTATGAATTTTTTAGAAAAACAAAAATCAAAATCGGAGAAAATCCGACGTCATTTGTTTCTAGTGCTTCCGAGTCTTCTTCTTATGGGTAATGGGTACATACGATGCAACAAGCCGAAAACTTTGGTCATTGGAGGGAGGACAATTTTAATCCATATAAAAATGCTAAGATCCAAAGGGTAAAGGGGATTGGATACAGTGGGCTCAATCACTACCTCACGGCGAATTTGATTCTTACGATTGCTCCTGAACCAGTTGTTGGGATCTATGAGGATCTCGTTATATACAAGTTACGAATTCAATAGCAAACGTAAACCTATGCGCAGCGAATCTAAAGGTTTGACGTAGAAAACTTATGGCTTAAAATTTTCTGAATTTATCGAATTCGGGTTGACCGGGAACAACACACGAATGGATGGCGGGGTCGGATCGTCGCGTGCGATCGGGTCGTGTAGCCGGGCTCGTCGCGGGCTGGCCGTGTGCAGCGGATCTCCGACTGGCTCACGGCGGTCGTCTGGCAGGTCGGGTCGGTGATTCTCGGCCTTCGGGTCGTGGTTCGTCGATTTCTGTAGATGATCATGGGGTCTCGATTACCTTCGGGATCTTCTACTGTATTACTTACACACCTCTTCAACTCGTACCGATGGAGCAACGAGAAGAAGATAAAGGTCGAATGTGATCTAGATAGAGATGAGATGAGGCGGTCGATTCTCACGTATAATTGTGAGATAATGGATCTCTTCTCATGAGCTTAATGATGTATATATAGAGCTACAGTAGGGATCATTAGGAGATTAGGAATATGACTTCTTAAGTAATGGACTAACTGTAGGTCAGACCCACTCTTCCAATTACTTAAATAATATTACGGTCCACTAATGTAATATTATTGCACTCCCCTTTCCTAGCCCAAATTACGTTTAATACTCCAATTATAACTACCCGATTTACCTTTCCATGTTTAAGATATAATGTTTATTAATTAATTCGATTACTGATAATCAATAATTAATTAATATATTATTTATTTCACCGAAGTTTGCGCTCGTTCATATTAATATATTATTTATTTCACCGAAGTTATCACTCGTTCATCACATGCGATGAAGTAACACCTCAAGTTCATCCTCAAGATTGGGCTTTTCGAGGTTGACAATAGCGACGTGATTGTCTGGCACGTCAGGCGAAGAATTTCTTGCGGGACATTATGGAGCTGAAAAAGCGGCAGAAATCGGGGATTATGAGTAATCGGAAGAGGAAGTGGAGGGATGACGGTGGGAAGGATAAGTATAGTGGGGATGGGGATAAATAAAACTTCTTATATGAATAAAATTTATATCACTTTCGTATTTCTGATATAAAGTTTCAACTAGTACAACACCCACGTATTACATGGGTGGGGACAGTGCCTCATTCCGGACCGTTCATGGACGGATTCATAAAAGTGGGATGGGTATCCGGACAAGTCAAATTTAGGACCGTCTCGGACCGCACCCACCCCTATAATACATAATCAACATATTTATAGATAATCCGAACCTAATAACGAAACATGAAATTTTGCCACATATGATCCCGAAGCATGCGAACCTGCCACATAGGCTCAACGCGTTCTGAATTAATATATAAGGGGGACTAGTACAACACCCATGTATTACATGGGTGAGGACGGTGCCTCATCCGGACCGTTCATGGGCGGATTCATAAAAGTGGGTTGGATATCCAGACAAGTCAAATCCAGGACCGTCTCGGCCGGCGCCAACCCCTACCATAAATAATCAACATATTATAGATAATCCAAACCTAAATATATTTGGATTAGAAGTAAACTAAATCTACCCAAGCCTAATAATGAAACATGTATTTTTGCCACATAGGATCCCGAAGCATGCGAGACTGCCACATAGGCTCAACACGTTCTCAATTAATATATAGGTGGATTAGAAAGTCGGGAGAGTAACTCATGAAATTTTGACAACTACAAAACGCAGGTTAATGGGCGTGGGCTGCTGATCAACGGATGAAGCTCACTGGGTTGGCCAGCCGACCCGGCCCAATTGCCGTGTCCAATGTTACATACTTCTTTTCCCTAACCCAAAATATATTAGTGGGCTTAAGGAATTGGGCTTAAACTAAAATATGACAACCTAATGGAGCAAGTACCACGAAAGAAAGTCAGTACACCCTCGTTACTGTATAATATATAATCATCATACCTTATTTTATTTGCACAAGCCTCATTTCCCAACAGATACAGTATGTTAATTAATCACGCGGTGGGCAGGACTTCACATGCATATATTTTGACCCAAATATTTTTCCTTTCTTATCCTCAATTAATTTAATTTAAAGATTATTTTAAATAATAATATACTTATATAACTTATACATGTGTAGCCAAAGTTAAGTGGTAACTGACTGAAAAGTTGATCAATCATGTCGAGATTCACTCGTCCACTGTGGGACCCACTATAGACATGCTTAATTATCAAAAATATATTATTTATGTTACAAATCTGTTCCTAAATTAACAAAGATTTGGAAAAATCAAGTTGCTAACAGACACGTCTAGTCACGTTTGAATAAAGCATGCCCAAACATGTCTATTGTTCCCTAAATAACCAACTTTTTTTTCTTTATCCAAATATAAAGTCAAAATAAATATTTTCACGTAATTATGTTATTGACATCCAAAGCAGTGATTAAGGGTTAATTCGTCATGTTATAATATTATCTTTGTTTGAATTTTACGTCTGTGGGTCATCTCGGAGTACCATTTTCATTCTTTTTTATGTCACACATATTTATTAAAACAAAATACCTATAATTTTAACTTCCATAATAAGGGCAACAATATCTATAATAAGACAAAATACCACTATATTGAACGTAGTTTTGAGAATAACCAAAAATAAATAAATAAATAAATAAATAAATTACAACGGCAAATGATATTTCTATAATTTGAAGTTGTTTTGGGCTAAATATGGATTTTCACGTTTTGTGTGTAGATCACAATACTTATGTGTAGATAATTAATAAGCAGAATTAGTGATTGAGTTAGACAATAGTCCTCTGGGGAAAAACGAACATGAAATTAGGACAAAGAAATGCATATTTCATTATAGATACATAATTTTTCAATAATTTTACATGATCAAATGGTTTTTTTTTTAAAAATAATTTAAACACAACTTTAACATGTATTGAAAAATATGACAACGGTGCTATATACTTTGTTCGAAAAATATGATCAATTGATCAGCCTATTCAACTACCGTTAAATCAACGATAATTAATATTTTTGTATCCCTCTCAATAAATAAATAGATTTTTTAATCTTTGAATACTATATATACCTTATGATATATTAATCTTCTACCATATCAATTGGTAAACATATTAATTCGTGCTCATAAAAAATAAAAAAATAACTAAATCTTATTAAAAAAACTGTCAGCTCAATAGTAAACTATCTAAAAGTAGGACAACAAGGGAGATGTGCTATGTATGGTGGTGTTAGATTCAGGCAACATTGATTGGTTTGGTATCAAACGATTCCCGCGTAAATCTTTGAATTTGGCGCCATCCTTGTCAACAAAAAGAGCCAACTCAACTCAAGTTGCATCTACATATCTATCATATTGTTAAATAGCATTTCTGTCATCTTGTAACTATTAAAAAATAAATTAAAAATTTATTTATTTAGTATATTTAGAATTCAAGTTCAACATCTAGAATTTATATTAATATAATAGTTTTTTGGTTGAGAAAGTGATTTTAATACAATCTTCATAGCATATTACATAATTGTTTTATTGATATGAAGTTATTCATAGCTATAGCCATTTTCATAAAAGGAAAAGTAATTAACGATTTATAATTAAAAAAAAAATAATCAATCAAACTCCGAAAAGCAACAAAATTCTTGATGAGAATAAACTAAATACTTTATTACGGAACTCATTAAATCCATTTACAATAAAATAGACCAAGAGTTAAAGTGGGGAATTAAAAACATTTCGAAAAATGGACTAGAGAATATATGAAAATTTTGAGTACAGTTTATACCTTTCTTATTTGTGCTAATTACAAGTCCTAACCACTATTTATAATACTCTATATAATAATATTATAAAATACTTTAAATTAATTTACCACATAATATAATATTTACAATATATATCGTTGTAATTTTCACATTATTTGTCCATATCTTATGTATTTACAATCACTTCACATGCTTCGTGTTCAAAATAAAGAACACGACTTAACACGAAATAAAGTCACTTTCCACAATGTATCCAGTCATACAAATTTAAATTTCTTTTAATTGGAATCAATTAAAACACAAATTATGGGCAATTTCGACGCGATAGTGCAGTCAGCCCATAGGGACAATATCGAATTTTCCCAAAATATGATTGTGTCCATTTGCTCATACAAGGTCAATTTTATTTAATTTTAAACGAAAACAACTGAACAGGGAATTCCAACGTGTTAACAAATTTCAAATTTTTAATAATTTATATAGATGAAACGCCTGATATGAAATCTGATTGGGTTAATGTAATCAGACAGATTCAATTTTGTTTTGTTTTGTAATGAAAACGACTGAACATGATATTCGACCGTGCAACGTGGACAAAATTTAAAAATAAAGATACACTAAGTTGGGTGTNGTGTTGTAAAAAAAAAAAAAAAACATTTATTTAGATCATATCAAAGAGATAATAATTTGACGAATTGGGCAAATACGATGCATTATTCAAATTATCAACTCTTCCGATATCATCCATGTCTTTATTCGAATGGAGTGACTAATGCATCATATTTAATTAGTTTGTCAAATTATTGTGTCCTCTTAGATATGCCCAACTAAATGTTTCTTTTTTGAACAATGACTTAACTTGGTGTATTGTTTTTTAAATTTGGCCTGCAACATGATAGGTCGAAAAATCTGCACGTTTTATATATTCAATAGTATATTTTTATACATTAAATTTATTCGCACGTTTATATTTTTCGACTTATTTATTATTTGAATGGATTCATACACATTGATATTTTTATATTTATTTTCAGCTTTTTGAAATATTTTGTGGACGCGAAGCATTGGATGGAAATTCACGTGAGCTATTGTCGTGCGATCCAATACCAGTTAGGTTTAGTCGAAGAGCCTATTTCGATTAAATATTCGGTAAGGGAAAATTCGGTTAATAGAGCTTGTTGTTAGCTAGGGTTGGTAATCTTCGGCAATTTAGAGAAAGCATTGAAATTAATTAACGGTAGATTTAGACTGGGTGATAACTGAACCGAAAACTAGACTTCTCTTATTCTATTTGATTTTTATTTTATTTTTAGTTATATCAAATCCATCCCCCCTTTTTTTATTGCTTTAGTAGGTTGAATTCGATTAATACAAGAATATCACAGTTTAATTCCTGCTCTTCGTGGGATCGACCCTTACTCGCCGCTACTACTAGTTAATAAAGGTTAGTCGAGGAAAAACTTTATAAATTTAAATTTCCCGCGTCGCGACGCGCGGTCACAACATGTTAGAAATTTTTGGACGAAAACGATTCTACCTGTCGTGTAGAGTCATGTCATCATTTTCTGGGTAAAAAAGAAGTTCAACATCTATTGAGGCGAAAACAAAGTTAGGTTAAAGTTAACTACTTAATAAATTGTAGGCACCATAACCTAAATCGATATAATAGTGTTAATGTTGAGGTAATACAACAACTCACAATTATGATTCATCTATGAAATATAGATTACATCTAATCATGGAATAATAGTGTTGAAGTCTTGAACTACATGTTCATTGATGAAATCCATAAAGAAAAAAAAATGTATAGACTTTACTATCTTAATTACTAGTAGAAATTAAAAAATTAGTAACAACAACAACAACAACATAACATTTTAGTCCCAAATAAGTTGGGGTAGACTAGAGATGAAATTCAAGAGAACCAATGGTAAGAGAAACACAAAAAGGGCTCAAAACAAAAGGAAAAGATTGGAGCAAAAGAGAAAGGAGCAAAAGTCACGATTCTGCCACGTTAATTGCTAGCCTTCAAGTGCTCCTATCCACCGTTAAATCCTTGGAGATATTCCAATCTTTAAGGTCTCTCTTAACCGACTCTTCCCAAGTAAGTTTAGGCCGACTTCTACCTCTCTTTAAATCATTGGCCCGCTGTAGAACTCCCCTACGCACCGGTGCATCAAGAGGCCTCCGTTGGACATGTCCGAGCCACCTGAACCGATGTTGAACCAATTTCTCCTCAATTGGAGCCACCCCGACCCTATCTCGAATATACTCATTTCGGATTCTATCCCTTCTTGTTTGCCCGAAGAACCAACGCAACATACGCATCTCTGCTACACTTAGTTGTTAGACATGTTGTCTTTTTGTAGGCCAACAAAAAGGCAGTTCAAGTTAGGTTCAAGAAATTAAAAAAACTAGCATCTTACTAAATTCTTCATTAGGTTCAAGTCACACCAATTCAACTTTAAAACATCCATAGGCGTGCATACATACACATAAAGAGACACACTGTCTAGACTGAGCAGCATGTTACATGCATAAATACTATGGTAAGATTAAGAACACCTTAGGAAGATCTAAAGGGGAAAAAAAGATGTTAATCAAAAGGAACACCCTTATGGCCTTATGAAGTAGTGTGGTTGCACGAGTGTATATGATTCCTCTCATCTCATGATCTTTCAGTTACGTTGCCCCTTTACTGATAGGGCCACGTTGTAGGGATGTAATTATAAATTTTATGTGCAAATAAGTGTAAATAAATATAACCACTAGACCCTATTTAATTGAAATCTTTTCATCTTATTTCAAAATGGATTTGACTTAATGAAGCGGATTAAACACAAAAAATAAATAAATAAATAAAATGTAAAAAACTGAAGGGACATTGTCATGACGTGCTTGCAACACATAAATCCTATGGACCGCCAGATCTAGACTTAATCTTGAAGCTTGCCCCTAATATTATTAATTAAATTTGTACTGACCCACCTAGCACGTGGATTGGCGACCGTCCTCTTTTGCATAGAAGAGCTAAAATTCAATGGTTTCAAATTGGATTGAATCGTACTTAATTTGAAAATTCCAATACCAATCTCGCCACAAATTGCTCAACATAATTGTTTGTTTTTCACTACATGAATTGGCATGGAACGAAATTGCTAGCATATTTGCTGGGTGTGCAAATTCAATTCCACATCGAAAAATTAAAAGTTCTAAGTCCAATATATAAATTTGGTGGACTACTCTTTTTATTGCCAATTGGTTTTAAAATAAAACTCCATTAGCATTGGGCTTGTATGTTGGACTTGTAGGTTGGCCTTGATGAAAAATTCAGTTTTGAGTTGTTGGGCCTAACAATTGGTGTCAGAGCAACGGTTGGTAGCCGAGATGCGATGTGGATGACGTGCCATGTTCCTCGTGGAACCGGTGGACGGCTGGTGGATTCGTGTGCCTTGTGTCTAAAGTCTTCTTGGCGAAAAGGTGGTCAGGCGGCGGGTTCAGTGGGTGATAATGGCGGTACAAAATGGTCGGATCGTATAAATTTCGTTCAAGTGGAGGCCCAATGTGGTCTTGTGTTTGAGGGGAGGTTTGTAGGGTGTGCAAACTCAATCCCACATCGAATAATTAGAGGTTCCAACCCCAATATATAAGTTTGATGGGCTACTCCTTCTATTGCCAATTGGTTTTAGAATGGAACCCCATTTGGACTTGAAATTTGGGCTTGATGGAGAACTGAGTTTTGAGTTGCTGGTCCTAACAATATTCAGTACGATAACATGTATTTATTATTAAACTGAGTATCGATTACACGAAAATTCTATGAACTAGTATTCGACTTTGTGCATTGGCAGATATATAAAGAAAGTATTATAAGTTATTTATATGCATATAATATTAAAATTATAAGTTAGATAATGAATCCTCATTTTTCACAAAAAACAAAAAGTGAAACACACACACACAAATTGAAAACCCTCGTCCTCCTTCCCCCAATTCCGAAAGAAAAGCGCCGCTGTACTCTATTTCGCCGCCTTCCACTGGGTTTCTGAGATTCGCCGGCAGGCGTCCCCTGGCCGCTTGGCCTCTTTCCGTTGTTGCAGCTTCCCTCTCCTTGTCGCGCAATAGATTGAAGTTCGCCCAAATCCAAGTCGCCTGCTCCGGTGCTGCGATGAGGGGATGGTGCTGCCCTCTTGCTCCGATGCTGTGGTTCTGCGGTGTTGCCCTGTTTCAGTTTCGCGATTATTGACCACCGTGGAGCTGCGGTGGGTTTTGGATGAGGTGCGGCTCAGCGGGAAGGGGTCGGGTGCGGCTCCAGCGGCTTGCGGCTTCTAGCCGGAGTGGCTAGGGCTGATACTTCGGCTCGGCTCCCACTCCTGATTCTCTGGCGCGGGGTCCTTGGTTTGCTTGCCGATCGGTTTTGAGTTGCTAGTGGTGTTAGTCGGCTTGGCCCAGCTCGCTGGTGGCTGGGTACCCTCTCTTATGCGGGGTCTTGGAGTGTTTGTCGTTGGTATTGAGTTGCTAGTGGTGTTAGTCGGCTTGATACTGCGGCGGATGGGTGCTATCTGGAGTTTTTCGGCTTGGGGAGAATTGGCCTTTTGGGGATATTCCGATGCTTGGAATTCGGCTCAGCTAGGCGGTTAGACAGTGGAGGGGTCGGCCTTCTCGGGCTAAGGGATTCCTCTGGGGTCGATTTGGTGCTTGTTGGTTTGTCTTGGATTTGCTTATGTGGAAGGGCTTTGATGTTTTTTTTGTTTCATTGTTTAGTTTTAGGTTGGTTGGCTGTGAGTGTTTGTGTTGTATTAGTTTCCTGTGTTTTTGGTTTGGGCCGTTGGCCCCTGTGCGCCCAATGTCACTTTTATTACCCTGTGGGGGTCCGACACTCAGGTATTACCCTGTGGGGGTCTTTGTATTGTGCTGTTGTTTTTTGTGTCTTTTAGTGTTGTTGAGTATTACCCCGTTGGGGTCGGTTTTAGGCGGTCTTTTGACCTGTCCTCCCAGTTTTCTCAGGTGTTAGCCGCTTATATTCGGCTGTTGGCTGTTTATATTCGGCTGGTGGCTGTAATTTTGCACATTTGTGCCCTTTTATAATATATCTATCGTTTCGGCCAAAAAAAAAGGTTAGATAATGATATTATATTTTATACATAGAGTATTATAAATTATATTTTTGCATATAATATAAAAATTATAAGTTAGATAATGGTATTATGTTTTAAAATTTGATCATTGGTTAATATAAATAGTACGTAACTATCCGATTGCATATGAATCACTATATTGATTGCATAAAATGTAATAAAATAATATATAATTTGTAATTTTGAGAGATTATGATCAATTAATTTGCTGAAAAATATTAAATTTTTTATAACAATTGCTTACGCTATTTCATGAGATTTTACTATGACATTAAAACAACTTAATTTATTTAAAAAATAATCGCTTAATCAGATAAAAAAAATATAAAATTGGTTTTAGAATAAATAACTTGGACCAAAAAAAAATTACAACATAATTTTTTATGTTTACGTAACTTTCATATATCATTTACTATAAAATATAATTATTAATACTCAATTCATATAAACTATAACGGTTCTGTCTTAGTTCACAGAATCAATTTTTGGAAAGTTAGATGCCACGTAGGTAAAATTTATGGGATAAAATTTATGAGGTTTTATTTAATGGATTACTAGCAATTTTATATATATATATATATATATATATATAGA